>OMOU01076316.1:0-14660 GCA_900312585.1 Malacocephalus occidentalis | reverse complement strand
TGTATGAAAAAATAAAACAAACAGGGAAAACAATACAAGATGGCTAAAATGGTGGTAAATGATACCCATAGTCTTTTAGAGTCTGGTCGATATGAGCTTATTGGAGGCCAATAGGAAAGAGAAATAGAATTTAACATTAGATTTCCCTCACGGCAACTATAAAAATGTTTGTCCAAGAGGACACCTTTAATCGTCCTATCGTTGTGATTCGAGAAGATTAGCTTGTAAATGGAGATATCTTCTCAAAGCCGCGCATGCTGGAGGTTTTGTTCAACAAACGTTGCTATTTGGCGCATTTGAGTGGGCGGCAGAAGACGACCAGAAGGTTGGCGGTTTGATCCCCGGGCTCCGTCTAGCTAAGCGTCAAGGTGTCCCTGAGGATGACGCCGCTCCCCACGTGTTGGCTGTCACCTTGCATGGTTGACACCGCCGTCCGGGTGTGATTGGGTGAATGTGAGGCAACTGTAAAGCGCTTTGGATAAAAGCATTTACCATTATATTATCAGTTCATGCTGAAATGGTGGTCTTCAACACATTCAACTCAATAGGACATTACAAGGTAGGCCTATGTACATTTTCATCAGGCAGGTACGTCGATGTTCTTCAGTTCTATTCTTCTCCAGTCAGCCTCACTGTAGTGAACAGATGACATGCTAACCCTACGCCCACATTAAGCTCAATGAGATCTGACGTTGGCGGTGGTGATTTACAGACATGAATGCACTCAGTTGGAGACGGTAATGAGGACAACAGCCCTCATGGAGAAGCAAATATGTATATATATATATATATATAGAGAGAGAGAGATAAATACGTTTCGATACTAATTTGATACTAACGTTTATTGAAGCCACAAGGATCATCGAGGTTGTCGACATACAGAGAAACGTTGAGCTAAACCAATCAGAGAAGACGATACTGAGTGAAAAAACTATAATTGCACCCTGAGGTGAAGTGGTTTGAGAGCGTCCACCTTGAAGATGTGTTCTAGATAATTCCATCTGGTTATCAAGGATGGCGAGGGACTGGTTGTATAAAACATACGTATATATATAAAACAGAATCATTTGTATACCTATTGATGAAGTGTCAACACAAATCACTGCAAATTCAACTGAAAACACTGACTGGGCGTGTGTGTATACAAGAATGTTTATTTATTCATGTATTATATTGGGTCAAATGTCACAGCAATATAAGTGTGTGTGTGCGTGTGTGTGCGTGTGTGTGTGTGTGTGTGTGTGGAAGGGTGGGGGGGAGTACACACACACAGCAAGCGGATTAAGAGGGGTGTGGCAAAGCTCATAAAGCCCAGAAGACAAATAAGGTTTAAGTGGAGGTAAAGGTCAGGCCTCCGGAGCAGCAGAGACACCGAGGGGGGAGGGGCATACGGACGGGCTGTGAGTCTGTTATCCTGGAGGACGGCTGGAGGGTGTAGAGAGCACCAGCCCCCCCCCCCCCCCCAACACAGAGAGAGGAACTACTACTGACGGCGATAACCTGACCAGCGATAACACACTTTATCTATTGTGTGTGTGCAAAAAGAAGAGGCCAACATTTTGTCATTTCGTCCTGGACAGCCTGGCCCGCTACTGACACGGAAATGCACATTTTCAAATGCACAATCACACACACACACCACAGCATTTCACACACATGCACGCACACACACACACGGATCTAATGGCCTACATTTGTGCACATGCACATCTACACACACACACACATGCAGGCATGCACACTACACCTACACGCACAATACACCTACACACACACACACACAGGGATAGCAGATATAATGTCAGATATAATGTCTTACATACGGGCACATATACCTCCATACGCACACACACACACACACACACGTGTACACATGCACACACGTGCACACACACACACACACACACACACACACTACACCTACACACAGGGATCTAATGCCCTACATATGCACAAAAACACAGCTTCACACATATTCACACACACACAAGCACACACACGCACGCACACACACACACACAGGTCCAGGAGGGAGGATGTGATGAGAAAGAAACATCAATTTAATTACTTAGCAGTCCAATGACCTCCCGTGACCTTTAGGTGTCCGCTGATGAACGCAACAAGAAGGTGAGGGTGTCATACCGGGGCCGAGGTCGCGCAGGACCGGGCCCTGGTGTCCTGTGGGTGTCCCGCGAGGACCCTCGGTCTCCACCAGGGACGGGGGACAGCCATGGACGCCTGGTAACTCCATTATTATGTTCTGGTTCTCTTATTGCGTTATACGCACTGCAGACAGACCGAAGCCAAAGCATGAACTATTTAATGCTATGAATGTCCCTTGTGTGTATGTGTATGTGTGTGTAGGAGTGTGCGGGAGAGCATGTTTGTGTGTGTGTGTGTGTGTAGGAGTGTGTGGGAGAGCATGTGCGTGTGTGTGTGTCAGAGAGAAGGAGGGAAAGAAAGAGAGAGTGTGTGTGCGTGTGTGTGTTTAGGTCTGTATCTCTTTGTGTGTGCAAATGTAATGTATGTAGTGTAAAGTCCGCTTTCAAAGGAAATGGGAAACTCTGTCCTAAATGTCATTCATTCAGCTTGGTTGTCACAATGACCTTCAAAAGAATCCACTCATTCTATTCTGGATGGGGGGTGGGGGGAGTAAAATATCACATTTGATAAAGAAGGAAAGGACAGTCGGCGTATGTGTGATATCGGGACTACAGTATGAGCTATTGGTGCACATCTAGCTCCATGCTAGCTCCATCCACATGGAGCTGTTGGGGATATGTACTGTGTGGTGGATGTTTGACATTTACTGCCTGGTCACTGCCTGGCCATCTGCTGATGAGAACATTTTGATGATTTTGCAGTGCTGTGTTGCTATTTGTAAGTATATATATATACACATGTATCTGTTTTTCTCAACATTTTTGTCTGTACAATATTTAAAAAGACAAAAAATGCTTTTTCCTCGGCCGACCTGATCAAATGATCCCAACGTTCACGATACGGATGACTTTGGCAGAATCCTCTTGTGGGAGTGTGTGTGTGTTTGGTGGAGCCACCAGCACACACACCCAGGGAGCACTAGCATGCTAGCATGCTACCACCTGAACTGTTCATTTTACTTTGCCTACAAACAATTGCAATAAAGTAGACTTTTCACCACAGCCCTTTCTCTGTTCTAGAAAGAGCCCCGAACTAAGCCACTTCAGGTGGCATTGTCGTAGGAGAACCGCTCCACCGTTCTTGAATGTTGAGACGCGGCCCCTCTCCCCAGTTAGCGATGAGTCCTGTCATGTCCAGGGTGTTAGTAAGCACTTTGTCAGGGTCAGTTAGGGTCAGTTGGGGTCTCCAAGCGCTTCACAGGGCCACATTTAACAACAACCCAAGTCCCTAAAAGCCTAAAAACTGGTGAAAGGAAGAAAGCTTGAGATTCCCACCCGCTGGGATAGATAGCAGAGCGATAGCTGCCAAGCAGAGTATTACATGATAGCAAAAAGATAGCAATAGTAAAGAATATACAGATTATATACCTTATATACAGAAAGGCAAAATGGAAAGTATTTCCACAGAGATCGATGAACCAGACGAAAAATAAACCCACTTTTAAAGTCAAATCAAAATGAATAGCAATCAGTGTGCAACCACTGAAAAATGTAGACGTGGTTTGTCATGAAGTGATGGATTGATCGTCGGTTGTGAGATCGTCAATCTGTGCCATTAGAAATAAATGTAGCTGTTTGGGAATAACCTTTAGTTGTTTTAACTATCATTGCTACAATTATTCAAGAGTTATTTCTCCGTGTTTATCTAATCAGATGAGTGTACAGGTGCACCAAACGGTTTGTTGAATTTCTCTTTGGCAACCAAGTGACTCTAAAGCACCAGATCCATCACCAGAGGAAAAATAATCACCACATTCCCAACTGATTGCTGGAACCTGCTAAAAAAACAAAAACAAAGACAAAAGCCAAGATGCCTTTTATTTTGAATCACGTGATCACGTTTAATATCCCTGAGCATCAGTAAACCATCTGCAGCACGGTCGCCTCACGCACATCAAACACACCAGACCACTAATGTTTCTCGTCATGCGCTGTATCATCAAGCCTTCTGGGAAAACCACAGACTCTCTTCTCCCTCCCCTGTTCTACTTAAATCTCATTGTCTGTGTGCTTTTGCAGTATGAGGAACCGTGTTTGTCCGATTTCGCTCGAGGGATTGTGGACTAAGTCGGCCGGAGTTCGCCAGTGTGTTTGTTTGTTTGTTTGTTTGTTCGTTTGTTTGTTTGTTTGTCTGCAGGTTGTTGATAATGCAAGTGTATCTTGGACTGGCCACAAGGAATCTGACCGCTTCTTGGGGGACGACAATCAGTGCTTCGGGCAGCAGAGAGAGGGGCACCTTTTTGGTAGCAGTCTGTCCCCCCCCCCCAATATTCATGTCTAGACTTTGGCAAAATATTATGAATGGGATCTCAAAGTATAATCAACTTTATTGGCCACCAAAATAGAGCCAAACTGCAATTAAAGTGAGATTAGCCGTGAAGAGGAGCCGAGTCTTGAATGCTTACGTCAACGAGAGATTGTAGGCTTCGTACAAAACAAAGGTATTGGGGGAGGAGAGGGAAGTTACGTAAAATGAAAGAGTAACCGTCACACTAACCCTAATCCCCAACCTAAACCCACCTCTAACCCTACCACACTAACCCTAACCCCCAACCTAACCTGACCTCTAACCCTACCACACTAACCCTAACCCGACCTCTAACCCTACCACACTAACCCTAACCCCCAACCTAACCCTAACCTGACCTCTAACCCTACCACACTAACCCTAACCCCAGACCTAACCTTAACCCTACCTCTAACCCTAACCCTATTTTCCAATACAAGAGAGTATTGCATTACATTACATTTATTATTCGATTGTTTTATTGTCTTTATACTCATGGTGTCATCATTTCTGCGCAACCCCTGGCACAATAATTTCCTTAAAGTTCTATCTTATCTTATCTCTCTTATCTTATTGACATAAATGGTCAAACCGGGCCGACACATTCTGTACACATGTTGTGTGTGTTGGGACACACATACGAAGCAGTTAGTCGATTATATTATAAAACAGCGAGTGTGACAATTGCCCCTTTAAAAGATGTATGAATGAAGTATGAATGCTGGTGTTGGATGGTAGACAAAGCCTGCTAGCTGTCATGTTAGCCGTAGCCTCTGACGAACAGCAAGAGAGGAGGGACAGTTTCGTAAGACGGCCATCGCAGGCAAACAGTGTATGAGCTCGCTAGCAAAGTGAGCGGAGGGAGCCATTGTTACCAACAGCATTAGCATCGAACGATAAAAGATATGCCCCGCTTGTTTTCATATACCTTGTCAGCTTGCCATGATAATTGCCACTTGCATCATATCTGCATCTATAATAGGCCTCATATAATTAAAAACCGCATGTCGCCATTAGCAATGGGTATCAGTGGGAGATGTTTATTCTTGGTGCAGCGAGAGCAAGGTTCTCCTTTGTATAATGAAGCCATGTAATTATTTTCACAATTATTCACAAGGCAGTAAAAAGAAGATCTGGAAGATTATGTCGCTACGCTATGATATGCCACGAGATGCTATTTACAGTGCAGCAGTAATAAGTATGTTGAGTAAGGAGCATTGCTAATGGTCATTTTCAGTCCAAATGTGAGTGTTTAAATGAGTTGGAAAGCCTTTATCCTAACCGCTAGTAAGGAGGGCTATGAAATTGCCAAGCTCTGCAGAATGATTCTCATAGGGGCTGTTCAGCTGATGATGTGTCCATGTATATATATATCATGTGTGTTTGCAGGAGTGTGATCTTATGTGTATGTGTGTGTGTTTCTGTGAGTTCATTTGTACACAGTTCTTCTGTAAGTTTCTGTGTGTGTTTCAGCTTCTGTGTAGTGTGTCTCTCTTGCCGTGTGTGTGTGTGTGTGTGCGCGTGTGTGTGTATGTCTGCATGTGTGTGCATGTGCATCAATGTGTGTTTCCGTGAATGTGTGTGTGTGTGTATGCTACGTATTTGTTTGTGTGTGCGCGCGTGTGTGTGTACGTGTGTGCTCGCGCGTGTGCATGTACGCGCGTGTGCATGTGTGCACATGTGTGTGTGCATGTGTGCGTGTGTGCACGTGTGTGTGTGTGTGTGTGTGAGAGAGGCTTTGTCTCCAGCACAGTGTGGTAAAGGTGCAGCTGCTGTAGTCTCCTGTAGCTGTGATCTGTGAAGCGGGAGGCAACACAGACCGTCTTTACATCTCACAGGCCTGCCCACCCTAATTACCCAGCCGTCATTAAAATGCTAATGTGCAGAGTTAATAGGGGGCAATTAAAGGGGTAATTAAAAGGTCTTTGTTCCACCAGTCTACCTGTGTGAACAATCTGACCATTGCTGGTTCCCCGTTTGATCTGCCTTGCTTCCATATTGCCCCAACGCGAAGGCTCCGCTCAGGGCTAGAAGCCAGTCTCAAAATACAAGAGAACAAAAGGCAACAATGAAATGAGACTGTAGCGTGACATAAGATAAGATGCAAATACAGAATAACCAGCGGTGTTTACAATTGAAGAGAGTGCCATTCATTCAAGAGCGAGAGAAGGCATCACTTTAGGGTAATAACAGTTGACACGGACAAGCATAAATCACGCAATATGTGGGGATGCCTAAATGAGCCCTCTCAATCTCAATCTTTTTTTTCATATAAACCGCCAAACCAAGTCATTCTGTGGTTATGTGAGGAGTCGTATGGTTCAAGTTGCAGCCAGACATGAGTAACGTGTTTGGGAATACTTTGTGATTGTAACCACGGTCTCGTCAAGAGAACACAGAGTTACTGTTTAGGGCCATCAACACTTATCCAAGGTTTTCCGCAATTACCGAGAAGGCATCGGTTTTAAGGTTGAATCAAACTGACGACGTTCTGTGGCATATTTGCAGAACCGACTGATTGGTGGTCAGCGCCCGTCATCTGCAAAATACTTACACGTCGTCTCTTATTTGAACTGAATAAAACGAGCAGCGGCTGTCTTGAGATGTGCTAAAGATGCTATCAACCTTTTTTCAAAGGAGCGATGTCTTTGTTTCTAATCCGTCATGTCTTTATACCAGCGGTCTTGCCAACAGAGTGATACAATCTAACTGATTCTTCTTGGTATGCTGATTGATTCTAAAAATCAGAATGAGTCATTCTATTTGTTTGTTCAGCCAATGTATTAAATCAATTCAAAGCCAATTCAAGGGGAATGAATCTTCACTGGTATTGTTGAACACAAAAATGTGAAATGTTCATTCTCTCTTTGCAATAGCAAAAATGACCTGCTCCTAGCTGCTCCTCACTCTATTAGTATTCTTATGATGATGATGATGATGATGATGATTTTTTAATTTTGTTTATTTTGTTTATTTCTTTTATACATTCTTTTCTATTTCTGATGCCAATTGTGCTTTTCGTCAGGCCCCATGGTGAGTGTGTTCCTAAGCGATGGGGCAGGCCAGATCTCCCGATGAGAGAAGCGCTGTGTATCATTTACAAGACAGTTCATGGGAGATACAGCCCATGCTAATGAAAGTTAGCACAGATGGGAAGCTCTAAAAATGAGAAATGATGGATTCGCTCCAGCTTGCCTATTTGCTTTCAGGGCCGGTGAAGTGTCAGTGGTTTAATTTTATAGTGTGTAGTTTCCTCAGATTTCCCTCCGGAACGGAGCCGTGCCGGAGAATGTGGAGCATCTGCCGCCACTCAGAGAGAGAGGGAGAAAGAGATAGAGCGGGAAAATACATTTATAGATATACAGTATATACACACAAAGTATATATGTATAGGTACATATGTATAGAAATAGATAAGAACAGATAAGAGAAGATAGAAAAAAAATACCAACAACATAAGAAAAAAAAACAATAGAATAATACATATACAGAGAATAAACCTACAAGAAAAATATAGGTTAAAAAAAGACATATATATATATACGTATATAGATATAGATATAGATAGGTAGAGAAATAGAATGGTACCAAGAGAGACACAGAGAAAAACGTAATTCCTATCAGGGCTAGCTAAAGTAGAGCAAAGGAAGAAAAACAGCCTATAGCTTACATTAGAATGGCTTCATTTCATTTTTTTTTTTTCCCACGTTGTCTCGGGTTGACTTCTGGGGATTGGCAGACAGAAAAGCTATTACATTAGCCTCTGTTGCTACAGCGTTTGTATCAATTCTAATATAGAGCCTGCGGCGCTGCAGCTGAAGGTGTGCTGTCAAGAGGCCCTTTTTCACCATCAAGCGATGTACCGCAGCGCGCCGTTGTTGTTGTTCTTGTGCGTTACCACGGCGCTGTTAGCTCACGTTAATGCATCATGTGGCTCACATGTTTCTGTATTATTCAGTGTAATCAGACATTCATGTGGTGATCGGGTCGAGACTCTAATTGCTTGCCATGGTTCAAACGGATGAATTGCCGTAATTTTATTTTTCCATGCATGCACAGGCATAAATAAAGATTGAATTGTCATATTAAGGAAACATTCAGAGAGCCATTACATCAGATTAGGCCATGATGACATAACTATAATAATTCACTTCCTCCATAATTTCCTGTAGTTATAAGAAATGATGGAATAGCTATAGCCATCCAACCTTACTTCATAGTCATAGAGTTGGAAAAACATGACACCGCATACAAACATAAATCTATTGGATATTAAAAAAGAAACAACAGCAACAGCCTAACATTCATGTAATTTCTCTCGTGTCGTATTCTTGGCTGTGTGGTTTTATTGCTTCGTGATTGCCTTCCTTGATATCTTTGTCCTCTTCTTCATTTGCTCTTTATCTGCGGCAGCATTTCCCACCGAGGGGCCTGGTGTTTCTGGTCCTCCGCAGCAGAATTGGGTCTGTCATGTCTGCTCCCAGTCCTGGCAAATCAGAGTGTGGAGCCTGCAAGTCATTACAGCAGAACAAGGCAATAGACTGAACAACGTAACGTATACAAAGACAGGAGGCAAACAGTGACCTTCATGAGGAAAATAACACACTGGACAGGGGTGTTAGTACCTGGCCAAGAACCCACTGCATGCCTGCCTGTCTATATATCTGTCTTCTGTCTATCCTCTGTGTAGCGTCACAGGTGGAGCCATAGACAGGGCAGACATTATCTGTCTGTCTGTCTATGTGACTCCACATGAAAGCATTTGACCTTGTCCTCCACCTCCAAGCTCATCACACTGAAGGTGCGTTAGAGGAGGAACACCTTCAGGTTGTGGAGGAGCACACTCTGGCTGGAACTGACGTGGCAAGGCATGAATCAATTTACCATGTACCATGTCTGAAGATGAGAATGGGTGCAACATGATTTTAACTCACCAAAAGCCCTCTCAGCCACAGAAGACTAATGGAATGGAACATTCTGGGATGTGAGAGTTGTGAGGCGAGCTACCACCAAACTGTAGTTCTGAACGCATCATCTGTATAAGTTAAAGAAGCCTAGAAAATGAAGCTCACTACAAGTGGAAGGAGTTGGCAAGTGTGTAACCACCCTGCATCTGGATGTTACCAGCATTGATGACAAATCCCAACAAGGACACTTCTGTGATGTGTAACTCACATTGTTCTGCCTTAATTATGGTTCTCTAGAAGCCTCTAGAGAAATTCACGTACATGCAACACATGTTCCTGTTTAGACTTCTAAAAAATGTGTATTTCATCCAAGTACATAACAACACTGACACTGAACAGGACCTGGAGTACATCATGAACTCCCTCCTGAAAAAGTGTGAGGGAATTTGTAAGACCAGAAGGAATAACTAGTCCTCCTCCCTGATGCTCACCAGGTGAATTTGAGTTTGGAGAAGATAGTAGATGTAGCAGTTCAAAAGCCGACAAGATCAGTGGAAGTGTTATTGGCAGTGATGTCATTAAGTCTATGTAAGGACGTAGGAATTCGTCCTTCCCCACAAAGAAAAAACTCCCCAGCTCCACCAGGGTATGAGTAAGGTTTAACGATCCAAATGCTCCCTATGGTCTTGGTTTCAAGAGCAAAAAAGGAGAAGTGCTGACCTTTAGGGAGAGCAGTGACTGGGAGGAGCAAATGGCAAAGTCATATGGGTGATGCAGCAGCAAGCAAGAAAGGTGAGTGGTTACCTGACATGCCCACTTGGAGAGGAATCAATTGGTGGGTGACCTGGCAAAGGAGATGGCTGTCAAATGCAGTGGCCTGGATGGGCTCCACTAGAGCCTACCGACCAATCCCAAGCTGAGAGGCAAGATTCATGCCCAACAGGTTGGCGTCAGCAGCAGAGTCAATGAGGACCCTGATGGGCGGATGTCTCTCCAGAACAACAATGCTGAGAATGAAGCACAGGTCATGAGGGCATTTCAATGTTCATGAGAGCACGAGAAACGGCCAGCAGGAAGCATGAGCACTGGAATAACATTCCGGTGGACATAAGCATGCATACAGTGCTGGAAACAGATCGGACTGGAGATCTCTGGAGGTGTTCCTGGATGCTGTCCATACCTCTATTGTAATGAGCCGCCATCTCCTGTAGTCTGCCCACCATGGATTGCAGCTGCTGGTTGCCACGCTGTATGGCAGTGTCCTCTGCCAACAGCTCTGTCCAGATTGTACTGTGAAGTTATCTGATACTGGCAGGTTTTAACCCCAAAATTATGACAAGGAGACAGATGGAATAGCAATACAAGTTCAGGTTATCTTAGTAAACAGATAGGGTCAAACCCAATCTGTCACTAAGGCAGACAAATCCAACACTGGGCGGGCATGGAATCCAAACGGGGGGATCAGTCAATCAGGTAAACAAATCTGACAAGAAGCATGCAGGGTATCCAAGGTCCAGGAAACAGGCAGGCAGGTAAAAGACGGGAATGTACACTGTGGGAAAGGTCTGCATAACACAAAGGGAACAAAGGGAGGTGGACTGGTGTTTATGCTGAGGGAATAAGGGAATGAGTTGCAGGTGAGGAGATGAGCAGGAGAAAATCAAACTGGTAGTTAGGGGAATTGGTGACAGACACATCAAACCTTTCTGCATATGTCTCTGCTCTTTTGCTGTCTGCCTGCCCACATCTCATGTCTGTTTCTGTGACTGTCCGTCCTACTGTCTGTCCATCTGACTCTGTCTGCGTGTCTGTCTCCCTCTGTGTGTGTGTGTATGTGTGTGTGTGTCTGTCAATGTCTTCTGGGAATCTACCTTTTGCTTTCACCCTCCCATACAGTGTATTATGATGATGATGATGATGATGATGATGATGATGATAATGACGATGATTATTCTTATTCTTATTCTTATTCTTGTGGCTGCCACCGAGTGTTGTGTTGCTCTGTCAGACCTAGTGTTTGGGTTGTCTCTTGTCCGTCTGTCAACCCGATCGTTTCCGTAATGTCTGCCTCTGAGCCCGTCCGTCTGTTTGTTTGATTCTCCGCTTTCATTGTTTTGGTTCAGCCAAGCCTCCTGGTGGCCGGGGCCCGCTCTGCCGCGACACGGCCGCTCCTCTCCCTCCCCAATCACCCGATATACGAGAACCTGTGTTCAGCCCTCAGATGGCGCCCCTCCAGCGCGCGCTAATGGTTCTGGGTCCAAAACAACATTTGGACCCACGTTTTACCGCCTTCATAAAGACGTACCCGCTTTTGGCCCCTGCAATATGGAGGTCCGGGGAGTGTGTGAGCAAATGTTAGATTGGTTATGCTGTAAAGGAAAAAAAACATCATAATAATAACGGACAAAAAAGGAAAAGAAAATCAAACACTAAACAAATAGACAGCTGGTTCCAATTATGGTTTTACTAGGCCCTGATGGGCTGGTAATTACAGGATTAGAGATGTGTAACTGCACACAGATTTTGGCGTGCCACTCTCCAAGTCCATGCCTGGAGAAGCAGAGTGAGAGAGGGAGAGAGAGACAGAGAGAGAGAGAGACAGAGAGACAGAGAGAGAGACATAGAGAGAGAGAGAGAGGCTGGGACCACAACACACTACAAATGCCTCAAACACTGATGTTTGCACATTACAGCAGTGGGCCCTCTTAACGTCACTCAGCGTGTCCATTGGCCAGCAATCTGCTGAGGCAGCTGTATCCACGCAAAGGCTGTGTGTGTGTGTGTGTGTGTTTGAAAGTCTGTGAAAAGGATCCACACTTTTTCATCTTTCACACACTGGTTGTCATGCAAAAATGTCATTATTTAGACAAAATAACAACCTACAGAGACAGTGATAGGTATGATTTGACAGTTTGGATGCATATTTCCAATGGGTGTTAATTAACCTTCAAACATACTTTGAAACATCTGCGCATGTTGTAATGAGAAATAATTGAGTAAATGTGGAATAATTAGTGTGACAATTGTGTTTTTTTCTGCACACGTGCTACCCTTGGTGACAACATTGAGTGCTGTTTATCCTGCAAAGCAGTGAAGTGGTACATACATACAGATGTTCACCAAGCACATGTTTCTCTGTCACATCTGGATTACAAATTATCATACTTTAGATGTGAGATCATTTCATTATTTGTCCATGTTTTACACTTTTCTAACCTACGTTACTATGAAAAGGCAATCAGATATTTTTTACCACAGATTGTAAAATACCTGAACATCGGATTCATCATATTACATTATTTCATGCCGGGAAATACTATACTTAGCTCTCTCGCTGTATAAAAAAACAACAAAAAATGATATTTGATATTGTCATGTCCCCAGGAAGCTTTAAAGGGCATCTTACTGTCACCAAAAAAAGAAAGTGAAAAACCACAGACCTGACCTGCGTTCTTCCCTGAGGATGGCCTCCCTGGATAGAGAGACGGAAGAGAGAGAAGAGAGAGAGAGAGTAGGAAGAGAGAGAAGAGAGAGAGAGAGATGGAAGAGAGAGAAGAGAGAGAGAGATGGAAGAGAGAGAAGAGAGAGAGAGATGGAAGAGAGAGAGAGAGAGAGAGAGATGCGAAGAGAGAGAGCGAGAGAGCGAGAGAGCGAGAGAGAGAGAACAAAGGGGGAGGCTAGAGCAGTACATCACACTGCTTTCCAAGTGTCCTAATAGATTGCAGGCAGGACAGAGACGTCTGTGGGGCTGCTGGGCTTTTAATGGGAGGCCAGTAGCCAGCGGCACGACTTACAGACTAACACGGAAACACAGAGGGCCCCAGTGTCGTGTATAACCCTGGACAATCTGCACCGGGGGGGGCGTGTCCAATGATGGTGGTCCCCACTTCTTAGAGCTTACATTGTTTTAGCGAGCTCTATTCTGTACGCTATTATTATCGTGCATGTGTGCGTGTTTATGTATGTGTGTATGTGTGTGTGTATGTTTGCATGAGTGAGAGAGAGAGAGAAAGAGAGTGTGTGTGTGTGTGAGAGAGAGATAGAGTGTGTGTGTGTGTGTGTGGCGTGTGTCCTCATAGTTAATATCTTCATATATAATACACCTGTGGATTAGCTCTGCGTCTGCAAGGCCGTGGATGTGTGAGCTACGTACATTGATGTGTGTAACACACACACACACGTGCATGTACAGTATATCTTAGCGTGCAGCTGGTGAGGGGAAAGTCCCATCCGCAGACCTGCCCTGACTGAGCAGGTCTGTGAGGGGAGTCGGGTGGACAGGAGCCAGACACATCTCCACCCCTCGAGCCATTTCTATTTCCCCACCACACACACACCGCCTCCACCCGGGCCACCGTGGCCACCCGTCCTCCCCTGGCCTCCGGGTCCCTCCGCCAGGTTGTGTCCGCCCGGATCAGCTCATGGACGAGACCCCCGACACACACACACACACACACACACATGCCCTGGCCCAGACCGCCCTCCGCAGGGGACGGGGAGGGGGGTCACCGCTGAGCTGCTCCCAAGCATACGTTGAATGTGGCACATGGTTGCACTGAGTCACAGACACACACACACACACAGAAACACACACACACACACAGAAACACACACACGCAACCACACACACATACACACTTTTGTGTGTATGAACTGTGAATTTTTGCACTCACTGCACATGTGTTTGTTTGTTGTCTGTGTGTTGATTGTTTACTATATTGTATTATATCTTTACTATTTGTCTTTGTTTATTCTCTTCATCCCTACTTTAGCTGCTCCTCCTGCTGCTGTAACACCCAACTTCTATCATCTACAGTATCTATCAATCTATCTGTCTGTCTATCCATCTCTATCCATCTTTCTGTCAGTCTGTCTATCTATCTATCTGTCTGTCTGTCCCTCTGGCTGTCTCTCCATGTATTTATCTATCACACACACTCACACCATCATTATTTTAACACTCACAATGACCTTAGCGTGATTCCTTAGCTGGCTTCACTAATCCTGACAACCGCAACCGGTGATTGAAATCCCGACAACCAAAGCCTAACCCAAGATGGGCAAACTAGATTTGAAAATATAATCCCGGCTAAAAGCAACACAAGTGGCTGCTGCCACAAAGGCGCGAAGGAAAGCGGGCGCAAAGTTGCATGCAGTGTGAATGTGTCAATTCATTGGCCTATCGTATCATTGCCTCCGCTGGGAATCTGGATGGTTCTCTTGGAGAACCTCTCACTACGCCCAAACCGAGGTCTACGTGATCTCCTTAGAACGGTGATGCCACTTTCCAGAGGTTTGAACGGC
>OMOU01076314.1:0-13441 GCA_900312585.1 Malacocephalus occidentalis | reverse complement strand
GTGTCGCTGGCCACCTCCCCGTCTGGGAGGACACAGTAGACGGTGACGCAGACCTCGGGGAACCAGGACACCATAGGAATCAGGGAGAGGGAGGAAGAGGCCACCTCTGTCCCCGCGGCCAACACCTGACCTCTAGAGCTGACCTGGAAGTACGACGAGGTGGAAGGTGAAAGGTAAACAGACACTGCCTGGTTCAGTTTAGATTTAAACACTTCTAGAAGTCAAAAAACGAAACCACACGAAACAACGCACAACATCCTAACAATACAAACCCACAACACACAATTCTACAGTCAGCCCCCCCCACCGACCGCCCCATGCCAAGAATCCAATATTTGTATCATCGAATGCAATAATAATCCTCTCGAAATAGGAGTCACGCATTTTCCTTTGTCTCCTCAGTCTAAATAAGCTGTGACCAAACATACCACATAGTGAAGTTCAGCCAGCTGGAAAGTCGTCTCCACGGTCATTTCAAGAGGCCATCCAATCTAGAATAATAACACAAATAATGAATAAAAAGAGTGTGAATGTCTTATCAGTGCATTCGTTGGGCTCTACGTGTAGTGTGAGTTTGTGGCGTACCTGCGCATGCGGGTTGCTGCGGGGCTGGATCTGAACGTAGGAGTCGCTGGCAGAGGGGAGTGTGGAGGAGAGCCTCAGCGTCTTGGTGCTGGTCATGAACGTAGCCTGCATGCCAGCACAGCAGAGGGACAACGCGTGATCTCCTCAACTTCAACGTCACTCAGCTTCACAATGACCTCCGTGTATTCAGAATGAGTATCTTAAGGGCCTGTTGACACTGTCCATCTTTTTAGAGAAAACACGTACGTGGATGATGAGCTCCTGGACCTGGGCCTGCAAGGTTAGCCGTATGAGGACATATCCTTCTTTCCCCACTGGATGAAGGGTGGTCTCTATTTGGTCGACGGCGCCCGCTATCTTCTGAGTGATCACGACCAACGCGTCCAAGTTCAGCGGGCTGAGGGGCCTTCTGTCATACTTGGAGATTTCAAGCTGTGGAATGAACACACACACACACACACACCACGCGCACACACACAGATGAAAAACGTATTTAGGTTTAGTCAGGGTCTGACCAGACCCAGAGTTACATTTTAGAACAAGGCGGCCCACTGAGATGTCCTCACTTTGGCAGAGAAGCTTAAAGACGGCTTCAGCACAGGCGGAAATTCCTGGAATTGCAGTTGGAATACATTTTGCACTGCGTCCACCGCCACCACTCGCCTCACGCTGAATCCTGCGAAACGAGAGCTAGTTACACGCAAGAATACAAAAGATGACGCCAAAATAAGATAGGAGGCACTTTATCAATCCCATCGGAAAGTAGGGTGTGTAGGGCCTCCGCAACCCCGGTTCCCCAAGGTCCTCCATTCACTGCCCTTTCACACCTTGTGCTGAGTGAATCCTTAGCCTACTATTATGTTGCCATGTTTTCCACGGAGATGAAAGACTACCCCCGGTCTAACCATCAGGGGGCAGCAACTCGAAACCTGTCATTCGGCCCCGCTCCTACCTCGTCTCCCAGAAAGAGAGGACAAGGGTCAGCCCAGTGATGTCAATCATGCATCACCTAGTCCATATTAACACAGACGCAACGTCTGGCTCAGGCTATCTCCTTCTCTTCCGTCTGCTGCTCTCTCACAGCTGCGATCCCAACTGGGATCGGGCGCTCTGCCTCCTGCCCCACTGTAAACCTGTTTGATCCATGTATCCATTCTCGATCTGATGTTCAGAGAACCCGTGTTAGACCTTATCAGGGCCCCTTTTTCTTTCCTCACAGTCTCCATCCCCCTTTACCAACCTGGGTCTTTTGATGTTCCCCACGTGCTAGGCCCTGGACTTGTAAACGCTATTTTGTTTAGGCCACGCCAAACCAGCACCCCGCTTATCACAACTTCCGATCGCTGACTTAGGCCCGAATAGCCACCAAATGTGTTATTGCCTTTTGATGTTCCCTACAGCCCCTTCCCCCTTGTAGGATTCTTTGTTTCCCCTTTGGTAGCCATTTTATGTACACACACACACACACACACATACACTTCAGTTGTGCATTGCTTATCGTATAAAGGGATATTTACTTTATGCCACTTGCCAATATGAATTGAATAAACATTCTTATATTATAACTGTGGTTATTACTTGAATGTTGTGTTGAAGCCAGCCTCTGTCGCGTAAAGAACTCCAAAGCCTTCACCATCCCTAGTTATTGATATACTTATTATTAATTAATTAATTAGAATTCTACTTTACTAGTTTTGGTAAAAGATACGGGACTGACTCCATTGCTTAGTTATTGGTCCCTGATTCCAGGGTGGTGCCACGTTATTATTACTTCAGATTAATACCTTTTAATAATTAATACCTTTCTCGGATCGTTATTAATTATAAGCTGATAACTAACAGTGTGAGTATATATGATAGTGCCCCCTACACTGATGATGAGATTTCTTCTGAAGTTACGAGTCTGGCGACCAAGACATCAGAGTCCCAGTTGGGCTCACAACACTTTGAGCAATGGCCAAGCTGGAGAACACACTATTGAACCATAGCCAGACTCATTCATGTTGCTGCATCCTTCAAAGGAAAGTCAGTCAATGCAGAAAGGAAAGGATGGAAATGTTTAAAACAAACGCCCAGCATGAGTGAGCTTTCACAAGCCACCGAAGAGATCATTGATCATTCGTTTTGTCCAGCACAAAGCCTTCAAGGAGGAATTGAAATGTCTTACAAATGCCCCAAAACACACTCAAGAAACTAAATCCGGTTGTCGATAAAGATGGTCTGCTTCATGATAGATGTCTTCTTTAGTCTGCTGTAGAAAAGTGGAACATTGGAAAAGCACCCACTGATCATTCCACACATTGCCACACGACTCGCCAGACCCTTTCATGAAAAAGTAGCTCACCAAGGATGACACAGAAGGAGCGGTCAGCTGGATACTGGCTCATCCGAGTTGCCAGGCACATTCTGGATGCAATTCTGCTTTAAACAGGACCAACATGATTCACTCATGAGGTCCTGAGCAATTTCATGGCAAAGGTGATGGCAATCAGGAATGCAAGACCCCTTGATATAGTGTTATAGTGCTGATTATGCGTGAGAAGCAAAGGTTCATGGGAGTGTAGAATGTATATTTGTGTAGTTGTGTAGTTTTGGTTTTCGGTTAAAAGTGATGTTTAAGTGTTACAATACGAGTGTTATTTGTAGTGTGTTTTAAATGTGTTATTCTTTAAGATTTGAATGCATGTCAACTCACAAATGTTCAGATTCATTCATTATTCATGTGGAAAAAAGGTATATGCAAGGCTATATTAGTATGCTCCAATTCACCAAGTAAATTTTGGACTCGGACTTGGACTTGGATGAAACATGTCAATACATCATCCAGAGTTCACAAAGGGCTGACTTTTCATCTTCAACCCAAATTTCCATCAAATTGTATGCTTGAAACCATGTTTTATGTTTTCTCAATTTGTGCAATGAGGTTTCCCTCATCGACATCATTTTGCCAAGTCTCCCTGTGGGATGATGTGTTTGTGTGAACATGAATAATCCTCTGGAGTGTTCCAGACCCTCAGTATCTGTCTGTGCCTGGCTGGGAATACCCCTTCAACTGCAGAAGAAAGACAGATATGTAAACTGACTAGCGGGAGAGACGGAGAGAGATAAACGGATAGACAAATTAAGAATGAGGGATATACAGAGGGCGATATACATATACTGATCCCGAGAGGAAGATAGATGAAGAGATTGAGAGAGATAGCAAATATATAGACAGAAAAAACAGAATAAACAATAAATATAAAAAATATGTAATAAATGCTGGGACAGGCAGGTAACAGGCGGACAGGTAACAGGTGGGCAGGGTAGCAGGTTAGCAGGGAACTCACGGACATGTAGACAAGTAACGATGAGTAGGATCAGACAAAGAACACAGGACTGGGGCAGAGTTAAATAGGAGATGAATGAGGCGAAGTGAGTACAGCTGACAACAATCTAGGGCAGGGAAACTGAACAGAACAGACTACAAAAATGGCAGACACATACAAAACGGCAGACAACTACAGGTGAGGGGCAGGGACAAAAAGAACAGAACACATGAACAACCAGATAAACTGACACAAGGAAATTACAGGTAAGACATGAAACAAACTAGAACATTAGGGGAAAACATACAAGGAAGGGGGTACGCTAAGACAGGTGGGGCAGAGATGGAACACATCAAAGACAAACGGAAAACTAAAGCCCAGCAGGGGAAGATAAATAATACAAATGTCTAACAGGGGGTGCAAACAGGTCCAAACAGAAAACAGGACAGAGGCAGATCGTGACACTGCTGATATATTTAAAGCTAGACTTAAAACCCACCTATTTACCCTTGGCTGCTAGGAGTGCCACTCAGCTCCAATTACAGCTAAATCAATCACGTCGTCAGTGCTAGCCTACCTTGGCTGCGAACACAAGTCTATATCTAGTCTATATCAACAATATACATTATAACAATATACAATATACATTATACTGTAGCAGGCCTCACGGATTATGCACGGTCAACTTGTGGGAGGTCAGAATGTTCATGTGTTGTTCGGTTTTGGGTTCTAAAACAATGTCTGCGTGTTTAGATTTTACAGTTATTTGTAGTGTGTTTTGTGATAGCTGTTTGTCATATTGCGCCACTGTTACAAAAAGGGGTGTCAGGGCTCACCACAATATACGTATGTATGTAACGGAGTACAATGTTTGCTTGGTTAAATTATAGCTAAAGGGAACATGGCCTAGGAGGAGTTATGTGTGACATTCATAGTGGGGCTCACAGCCTTGCTCAGAGCTTGATCTTAAATATGCTAGGTAAGTAAAGTTACTTGGGAGGTCGGGGGAAACAATGGTTTATTTTGAGTTCATTTCATGATTTACGTCACCCTCCAAAATATATGACAGACTTGTAAATATCATCTTCATATCCAACTAGCATACAGACCATGAACGATACCCTGACCAATTGTAACCACGTCTTCCAGGTAATACTTATTCTCACACACACACAAATACACACACCCATCACACACACACACGCACACACCCATCACACACACCCGTCACACACACACACACACACACACCCATCACACACACACACACATATATATATATATATAGATATAATAAAATATATATAATCAACAACTCTTAGCTGTGATATACATGTAATTAGATTTACTGTACAATCAGACACAGCAAAGCAGCCCAGCTCAAATACATGGAAACTACAGAAGACAACAATATTTCTTGTCGCTATCAATATTTATGACATTTAGAAATGTAATCTTCAATTACAGTGATTTTTTGTTATATTTACAAAAATATCATCACAATAGCTTTTTCTCATTCCGTTTGCTGTAGCAGTCCGCAATTTCAAGGTGTGACTTACTACAGCTGCATTTCTTGGGTGGGGGAGTGCATTTTGATATATTTGTAATGAAATATTCACCAAAAATCAACAACATTACTCTTTCCATTTGCTGTAGTAGTTGGCAATATAGGGGTCTCACTTACTACACATTACAGCATTGAACAATCCAGCGTCACACACACCATCATCTGGGGGTGATGTTTGTCTGATTGTAGGCTCAGCGTTGATGGAGGGGTGGGGGGGTTGATGTGCGTCTGATCGTGGGCCCAGCATTGATGGGGGGAGGGGAAGGTACTGTTTGTCTAATTGTGGGTCGAGTCTGTAGCATGGTTTTCGTGCATCCCACTCGATGCTTCCCGATTTACTGGCCCGTTTCAGGCACTGAATTAAGTGAAATGTAATAATTTCCCATGGCACACCTGAAGATCTCTCACATCCGCAACACAGCTGTAGTGCGACATTTCGTTAGTTTAAGTCTAGAATAACCAGTAGCATCGGTAATTTTCCCTGCGAATCACGCAGTATTGTCGAACGGATAGAAGGGCGATAGAGTCCCCCTTTAGAAATCCCGACATCGACGACGCCGCTGCTCACCCTGAACGCCACATCGACGCGCCATCACTGAGCGGGACCCGGGCCATCGTCATCAGCAGACCTGTGAACGAGGCCTAGTTCGTAGTCCAGATTGTCCATCAGCGGATCTCTCGAGCCACGTGATCACCTGACGGGGCCCACGACGAAACCAACTGCGTTCCGCAACTTGAACGCGGCATAGCCCGTGATCGCCAGACGGGCGACCCCCTAGCCGAACGGAGAGCACCAACCAGCGGACCCAACACGGTTCCGTTGGAAAGAACAACGTCGCCTTTTGATCGCCATTCATGTGATCACCACAAGGTAGTATAGGGCCTCCGCAACCCTGGTTCCCCAAGATGCGCCTTTCACTGCCAAGTACCCTCAACACGTGAAGTAACCTCTCCAAACAACCAGAGGGCAGTATGTGTAATATCCGAGATAACCACCATGGGCAGCACTCGAGGCCTCTGTCCTGACTCATACTAAAGTCCGCCCCGAAGGTGGGGTTAAAAAGGGTGATCCAATAGGATCACACCAATACCTGGACCAATAGGCACGAACGCGCAAACCGAAAAAAAAACCCTACAGCCAGTGACTCTTCGTTCATTCCCCTGGTCCTGTAACGCTACATTTGTACCACCGGGCTCCCCAGTTGTGTCCCCCATTGGGTCTCCTGTTCGTGTCAAGAAGTCGGTCCTGCGCCTGACCCAGCCCAACGCCCGCTCAAGCTGGTCTGGGTCCGGAGGGATCTGTAGCGCCTCCCGAAGGGTATAAGAGTTTGTGACTGGGGTGGGAGCTGTCCTTGGTAATGCTGTGCGCTCTTCGCAGGCAGCGCTTGCGCTGGACAGCCTCGATGGTGGGAAGGGAGCAGCCGGTGATGCGTTGAGCCATTTTCACAACTCGCTGCAGTGCTGTCCTGTCCGAGGCGGTGCAGTTGCCATACCAGACTGTGATGCAGTTAGTCAGGTCTCTCCCGATTAACTTTGTCCAGTTCATTGCGTAGCCGTAGTCAGCCTTATGGAAGGCGGTACGTTCTTCTCCCTGGGTCTCTTTACGTGTCGTTCTGGTTCTGGCGTCTGGAGCTCGGTGGCAAGCGTCGGTGTTGCGTTCACGGTATGCAGAGCGGTTCGTCGGTGTCGGATTTCAACGGGTGGTCGGCTTCCCTTATCCTCAGACAACAACTGCGTAACCCATGCTGCTGGTTATCATAGACTTAAGCTAATGGAATGTCACACTACAGCTGGAGCTGGTAGAGTTTAAACAAACAAGGTACTTCATCCTCACATAGCTTCTTGGGTCTAATACCTAATTACCGTCACACAATGCGCAGGATCGAGGCTGAAGGACCCAAACTCATACAACGACCGGAGGGAGTGTTGATCAGCTGGCGGGGTCCAGCGAGGTGGGGAAGAGGACTGGGGGTCGACGGACCGACCCCCCCCCACCCTGTTGGGGCAGGAGGCAGAGCGCCCGATCCCAGTTGGGATCACAGCCGTGAGAGAGCAGCAGACCGAAGAGAAGGAGATAGCCTTAACCAGACGTCGCGTCTGTATTGATATAGACTAGGTGATGCATGATTGATATCACTGGGCGGACCCTTGTCCTCTCCTTCTGGGAGACGAGGTAGGGGTGGGGCTGAATGACAGGTTTCGAGTTGCTGCCCCCTGATGGTTAGACCGGGGGTAGTCTTTCATCTCCCTGTGGAAAACATGGCAACATAATAGTAGGCGAATGATTCACTCAGCACAAGGTGTGAAAGGGCAGGGAATGGATTTTGGGGAAACAGAGTTGCGGAGGTCCTACACTTATGAGCCACCTTATGTTCGAACATGATGTTTGTTATGGACAGTCCAAGACTAGCACAGAAGTCCAGAACTATGGAGTCCCCGGATGGCACCCATTCCAGGATGCTCTCCAAGGACTCCAAGAAGGCCGGATACTCTGAACTGCTGTTTGGTGCATAAACACACACAGCAGTCAGAGCCTTCCCCCCAGCGACTTGCAATCACATGGAGGCGACCCTCTCGTTCACCGGGGAGAACTCCGCGGCGCTCAGCCGCTGTGTTGCGCGCGCCCAGGACCCCGCCTTTGCCTACCACCCGGTTTGCATTGCACCCGATCCCAATGACTCTCCCTGCAGGTGGCGGGCCCACAGGGAGGCGGCTCCTCATAGCCCGGCCGGGCCCCGTGGATCCAGGCCCAGCCACCAGACGCTCGCCAACGAGCTCCCCCCTCAGGTCTGGCTCCAGGAGGGGGCCCCAGTTTCCCTTGTCCGGGTGAGGTGACTTGGTTTGTGGGAAGCTTTTTCATTGGGGTATTTGAATTGTTCTTAGTCTGGCCCCTCCCCTGGGACCACTTTGCCTTGGGAGACCCTACCAGGGGCTGTTGCCCCGGACAACACAGCTCCCAGGTTCACTGGGGCACCCAAACCCCCCCACCACGTAAGGTAACGAAGAATCGTTACCTTACCGTGGTGAGGGGGGGTTTGCCAGCACTTTATTAGTTTTAAAAGATACGAGACTGACTCCATTGCTTAGTTATTGGTCCCTGATTCCAGGGTGGTACCCCGTTATATTAATTCAAATTAATATTTTTTCATTTTAATAATGAATACTTTCCTAGGATCGTTATTAATTATAAGCTAATAACTAACAGTGTGAGTATATGTGATAGTGCCCCCTACAGTTATATCATTTGTTCATTTTGTGACATTATCATGTAGCATTTTTTTTTTGTTTTGTTTTATCTCATTTTACTTTTGTGCTTTGACAATGTTCATATCCATGCCAGCAAAGCTTTGGATGTTGCATCTTGGATCTTAGAAAAGATAGAGATAAAGAGAGAGAAATTTGAAATAAAGTAATATCTCTCTCTCTCGCTCTGTCTCTGGTGTTCTCTCTCTCCCTCTGAAAGAATAACAATTTGAATAACAAACTATAACAAGATAAATACCTTTCCGGAAATACCCCTCCCACACACACACAGACCATCTAATCTCTAACCTTATCCCCCTCTCCCCCTCCTGCTCTCTCTCATTTCCCCTCTCTCCCCCCCAAGTTTCCTTGCAGTGTTAAGGGCTTCCAGTCTATTCTGGGACATTTTAACATTTCATGGGAATCTGGTGGAGCATGGCTAATGTTAGTAAAGTTAGCATTCCTCTCCCTCTCTCTCTCTCTCTCTCTCTCTGTCTCTCTCTCTCTCATCTTTGTGCTCTCTCTGCTGTGCCTCTCTCTCGCTACCTTTATTGTCTCTTAGAGCATCCTCTTCTCATTGTACACCTTCCAGCTCCACACCACCCACACTCACTGCCACTCCACTTGTACTCATCACTTCCTGGTTTCCATCCTCACTTACATGAAGAGAACACCTGATGATGGTCACTAAACGTGACATTGAACTGTCAAGGGGATGTGGGCGGCTGAAGTATCTCAGGAGTTAGAGCGGGCCATCTGGCAACAGGAATGCTGTTTGTTTAATCCCCAGCTCTGTCTAGCTGAGTGTCGAGGTGTCCCAAGACAGCGAACCCTACCTGCTCCTGACGACCTTGCATTACTGACACTGATGTTGCTATCTACATGTGTGTATGAATGGGTGAATATGTGAGACAACGTTGTAAGGCCAGACCAGTGTCTTCTGTGTGTGTGTGTTGCTCTGGGACAGTTCAAGGTAAGCAGATTATGCTGGTGGAGTATAGTAGCTATGCAGACACATACACGCACACACACACACAGGCCAATGCAGCAATAAAAACTCTTCTGAAGCAATATAAATGGCAAATGGATTGCATTTATATAGCACTTCCCGCATATAACAATTCCCAATTGCCTCATATTCATACACCGACGGTGGTGCCAATCATGCAAGATAACAACCAACTGTCAAAAGCAGTTAGTGTTAGGTGTCTTCCTCAGGGACACCTCTGCTCTTAACTCTTGAGCTACTGCTGCCACAATATGAAAGTTTAATTATACAAATAATGATTACAAATAATTCATTGTGGTTAACATAGTTTGCCTGTATAAGGCTGTTTATCATTGGTGTCCATACAAAATCATTGAAGGTGAATAAATGGAGAACGGGGGTGTCGGGAGGGAGGGCAGGGATGGGCCTCTGGTGAGTGACCCTCCTGACCACAGAGGTCCTAGTGGGCTGGTCGGCGTGTAGCCGGTGGAACTCCGAGATGAGCCCAGGAGCCAGGACATGTCGAGGGGGGACCCACTGTCTCTCCTCTGGTCCGTATCTCTCCCAGTCCACCAAATACTGTAACCCCCTGGGTGGATGGGCAGGAAACCTCTCCCTCCAGGGCTGGGAAGAGAGGTGGTTGATACCCATATGCACACTGGAAGGGAGGGGGTCTGGTGGCCAAACTGGTCAGGGTGTTATGAGCGTACTCCACCTATAACAGCTGTTCGGCCCAGGTGGCCGTGTTCTGGGAGACCATACAGTGCAGCATGGTTTCCATCTCCTGATTCACCCGCTCGGTCTGTCCATTGGACTGGGGGTGGAACCCGGAGGACAGCCTAACCTTGGCCCCGAGTAGGGCACAGAATTCCTTCAAAAAGCCAGATGTGAACTGCTTTCGCCATCTCCTTGGCTGAACGGAGTTTGGGAAGGGCTACAAAGTGCACCATCTTAGAGAATCTGTCTACCCCTGTGAGGACCACTGTGTTGCCCTCAGACGACGGAAGTCCCGTGACAAAGTCCAGAGAGATGTGCGACCAGGGGCGAGAAGGCACAGGCAACAATCGAAGGAGACCGGCGGGGGCCTGATGGGAGGACTTGTGTTGGTTACAGGTGGGGCAGGTGTTTACAAACTTGCGGGTGTCCTGCCCCACCAGAACCACTGTCTCAGGATGTCAGGTCCTCTGTATTCCCAGATGACAGGTTAACCTGGAGGCATGGGCCCACAGAAGAGCGTCTGAATGGAGGTCTGGAGGAACAAATAGGCTCCCCGCCGGACAATTGCTGGGACCAGGTCGGTTCAATGTGGTGGTTTTAATCCTCTCCTCTATCTCCTAGGTGAGGGTGGCAATCCTGCAGGATGCTGGGAGGATGGGTTCTGACCTGGTGGCCAGTTTCTCGTTCTCCAAAAAGAGCCGTAAAAGCATAACGTTGCGCAATCTGGGTAAGTTAAACCGGGTGAAGAATAATGACCACCAGGCCTGTCTGGAGTTCAGTCTCTTGGCTGTCCGTATGTAATCCAAATTCTTGTGATCTGTCCACACCAAAAATGGTTGCTTTGTTCCCTCCAGCCAGTGCCGGCATTCATCCAAGGCGAATTTCACCACCAGCAGTGGTGGTTGCTATCGGTGGGGGTCAGTCGCAGAGAGAAAAAGGCGCGGGGGTGAAGCTTCTGGTCTGAGGCTGCCCTCTGAGACAGCACTGGCCCTACCCCTACATCAGAAGCATCCAACTCCACGACGAACTAACGTTCGAAGTCCGGAAATTGGAGGATGGAGACCGAGGTGAAGCGGACCTTGAGGGTCTGGAAGGCCCCCTCAGCTGCAGGAGTCCATTTAAAGGGTACCTTGGATGACATGAGGGCTGTAAGCGGAGAGGCGACGGTGCTGTAACCCCAGATGAACCGGTGGTAAAAGTTGGCGAAACCCAGGAACCGCTGAAGCTGTTTGCGGGATTTAGGAATTAGACAGTTTGCCGGATCCATTTTGATGTTCCCCTGCGACACGATGTATCCCAAAAATGTGACCGATGGAACGTGGAATTCTAATTTCTTGGCCTTGATGAAAAGTGAGTTCTCTAGGAGACGCTGCTGAATGGTCTGGACATGGTGAACGTGTTCTTCATGTGACTTAGCGAAAATTTAAATATACACAAATACAAATCTGTCCTTCATGTCCTTGAGTACATCGTTTGCCAATGCCTGACACACAGCGGGGACATTGGTGAAACCAAATGGCATCACCAGATTTTCGTAATGTCCCGCAGGAGTGTCTGGTCTGATCCGGACCAGGTGTTACGGAGGTCCAGCTTCGAAAGAATAGTTGCCCCCTCCAACAGATGGAATGCAGAGGAGATGAGTGGAAGCGGGTAACGGTTCTTCACCGTTATCTCATTGAGTTCTCTGTAATAGATACAGGACAAAGACTTATCCTTTTCCTCTACAAAGAAGAATCCCACCCCAGCAGATGATGATGACGACCGAATGATGCCGGCTGCCAGGGAAATATTGATATAAGTCTCCATGGCCTCCTTCTCGGGAGTGGATAGTGAAAACAGGCGTCGCCTTGACGTGCCAAATAATGCCGGGGGGACACCCACCACATTGAGCAGGATGCTGGGTGACTGTGGACAGGTTGGTGTGGTGGTCTGCTACAGACACACCTGGTGACATGCAGGCTCCATTCCTTAATAACAGTCAAAATGGGGGCTGTGTCGTCAGAGCCAGGGGTGCCCTATGTTCGATAGGATGCGTGGAGATGACAGCAGGTGAAACTGGACAGTCTCATGGTGGTTACTCGACAGGAGGATGTGGATCAGGACCGTCTGGTGAGTGACGGTCCCCAGTGAGTGACCATCCAGGGTGAGGGCCTGAATCGGACGAGGTTGGAGAACTGGGTCTATTCCCAACTGACAGGCGAGGTCCTTATCCATTATATTGGCGTCTGCCCCGGAGTCAATAAGGATGGCCAGGGACTGGGAACCCTGTGGAAGGATGAGTTTTACAAGAGTTACAAGAGGTCTCATCTGGGTGGAGGATTTTATTTGGGCATTGCTCACCAGTACTTCTCTCTTCACTGGCGAGCATTGGCTTTTAACGGGCGGCTGGAGATGTAGTGTCCCGGCTGGTCACAGTGGAGGCAGGCACGATGTGGAGTTCCGCTGCGAACGCCTGGAAAGAAGCACAGGTGGGTGCCTCCCTCTCCCACTTGGCGGTTCCCCACAGACGAGCTCTTCCCGTCAGGTGTTTGATGGTCACCTTCAGAGGTGAACGTGCGTGGCTGCATGGCAAACAGAATCGAACAGTTCGTCAAGTCAAGTCAAGTCAATTTTATTTGTATAGCCCTTAATCACAGTTACAGTCTCAAAGGGCTTTACAGGCCACATCAGCCAAGTGATCATTATGACACCCCCCGAGCCCAAGCCCCCCTAAGGGCGAGAAACGACTCCCTTAATTAACAAGGAAGAAATCTCGAGAAGGAATGCAGAGTGGGGGATCCCTCCTTCCAGGGACGGTTCGGAGTGCAATGGGTGTCAAGTGGGCATAGGAAGAAGCTGGCAAAACATAACAATAGCACAGTACAAATGGTGATAAATTTAGGAATGTTTGGGATGATGCTGGCTGGACAGTAGGCTGGTGGCCATCAGGTGAGGTGGCCGGGAGTCCAGTCACGTCACAGCAGCACCCCGGTGCGGTGCGGTGGCCAGGTGCAGTGGCACTCGGTGCGGTGCGGTGGCCAGGAGTCGAGTCAT
>OMOU01076312.1:0-10748 GCA_900312585.1 Malacocephalus occidentalis | reverse complement strand
TATATCAATTTCCCTCACAAATTGTTGTTCTGTGCGGTGTGATTGTAGGGTCGCAGGACACTTACCGTGAAGCCATCACCATGTTGGGTGCCAGACGATACCCTCTCCTCCGCCGTGGGACTCATGGGCTTGGGGTCGGACATGGACCTCTGCATGGCCTTCGGTCCCCTCGGGCTCGCTGCCGGGGAGATGGTGGACGGCTCCCCTCGCAGCTTCTGCGGGCTTGTGTCGCCCATCGCATTTTCATAGGACGCAAATTTGAGTGATTTGCTGGGGGATGTACAGGGAGATATAGGGGAGTAGAGTACTTTTGGGGATTTGGGGGCCTGAAGGGCGGAAGACTGGCCTATATCTAAGGGAGTAGGACGTCGCTTCGGGGAGGTCCTCTCCGAGTCTGAGACCTCCATCCTTGTGTCCATTCTTATATTACCCTCTGAGTCGGTTTGTATGGAAATCTCTGTGTGAGCCTGAAGAGACGTCTCTGACTGCCCGCCCCGATCGCCCCTTGCGGTGCGCGGCCGACTTCGCCTGGCCCTGTTCTGAGCCTCCCACTCGTCTTGATCCTCATCGTCCGTCTGCACGCAACTATCAACACCCTTTTTGACACTCTTCTTTTTTCTGCCAGACGTGTACGCTCTGCTCACAGTGTCGTCCTCTTCATCCGTCTGGCAGCCGCTGTCTGTTATTTTCCGAGCCAGTACCGTGCCATCGGGCCCTATTACAATCGCCTCCTGTGGACCGTGTCCCGGGACGTCTCCCCCAGGGTACATCTGCCGAATCTTTTGTTCTTCCAGCTGCATGCGTAATTGCTCTTGAAGCCTCTGAATCTGCTCCAGCTGCTGCTGCTGCTGAGCATAGGTCTCCTTTTGCAACATGAGGTGCGCCTGCCTCTCCTCCTCCTGCTGAGCAAGAATATGCTGTTTCATGGACTGCAGCTCCTCCAACTCCTTCTGAACCAGCAGCTGCTCCTGCTCGCGGAACCGCTGAATCTCCTGGCGTTCCCACTCCAGGTCCTCTGCCAAACGCTGCTGCTTTAGCTTCTCCATTTCCAGTCTCTCGCGTTCTGCCTGGTACTGGCCATCCCCGGGAATCATGGGGGAGGACAGAGCCTCTAGGGAGGCAGCTATCGCTTCCAGGGAAGCGTCGGTGTAGCTGTCCAGGGACAGGGAAGTCAATGCCCTGGAGACCACAACAACAGTACTGGTGGCATCCTTTGAGAGCTCCAAGTTGAGGGGGACGTCCTCCAGATCTCCAGCCGATGAGGTGGAGATGAAGCTGTGGGATCGCTTCAGTGGTAAATTCTCCAGGTTGGAGAGGGACGGCATGGTGTCACTGGTGTGCATGACGTTGTTGTATGTTGTGCTAAAGATTGAGCCAGGTTGGGTGGTGATGGCATATGTGGATGGGATCGGTGCAGAGACAGAAGAATAGACCGCCCCATTTGATGACCGCAAGACATTGTTTGTTCCAAAGATGGTGCCAGCAGCACCGGTGACCCGTGCCTGGGAGTATGGTGGAATTGTCATGCCTGCATAGGCCCCTTTTTTGGAGTAGTCCACAGCCTCACCTGTCAAAAGTCAAAAATATCAATTGAGGCCAAAATTATTCAGACAGTCCTATTGTTGAAGAAGACAGTTGCATGCCGGTGGATATCCAAATCATAAAAACTAAAAAAAAAAAACCCATCACAACAAGACATGCCCAGACGATATGGAAAAAGCATGCAGAGACGTGCAAAAAAAAAAATATTGTGGGAAAAATTATTGAATGTCCATGCAAATCAGGATGAGAAATTAAAGATGAAAAAAAAATCCAAAATGCATGAATTAGCCATGAATCAGGTGTTGGTGTTGAAAATAACATTTCAGCGAGAGGTCGGCGATATCGCAGCACTGACCTGTGTCGGACAACTTTGCCGAGGTAAGATCTACCGCACCGTCTGAGGTGACATTGAAATTATAACTGTTCTTGCTCTTGTAGACGAAAAGCCCAGCTTCTGCCAAGTTAGTGTCGGACATTGATGGTTTGATTCCACCGAAAGCTCTCATGCCATAGGGTGAGCGGTCGTACTGATAATGGTCATCTCGATATCCAAATCGGTCTTCGGGTAAGGGCGTTGTGGGCTGCTGAGAAGTACAGCTACCCGCGAATGGCAGTTTGTACACAACGTCACAGCATACAGACCTTCTCCCCGCTGTCAGATCCACAGGTTTGCCTTCATCCTCCGTCATTACTGCCATGACGATTTCTGACGACGTGGCATCTACTGACACCAAAGTGTTGAATGGCTTGGCTGTGCTAAGGTCCACAGCCCCTGCAAATGTAGCCGTGCCCATAGTCAGACCATTGGCAGTTACACAACTCTGAGATGGCATGGGGGCAATGGTGACAGGTGGGGACTGGTATGTTGCACTGGCGCCTCCCACTGAAAGGTTGATGGGGATTTCCACATTGGATTCGTTGGGAGGCTGAGCATCAACGGGACGATAAACAATCTGGGCCATTGGTTCGAATGCTTTGTTTTTTGTGAGCTGGAGAGGCGTTGAAGTTGCAGAGGTGTCTAAACTGTCATAGCGCTGAATTGTAGCTGCACAGGTCACTATTGTGATGCTGTCCGTAACAATGGAGAGAGTGGACGATTCCGTGCTGAGGTTGACCACTGAGGGCTGCACAGCACTGTTTTGACGACTAACCACGTTGCTTGGTATAGCATAGCCCTGTCGATTGCACTCTGTGCCAGAAGACAGGTCCACACCTTTCATGTCTGACCCTGGGTCTTCTTTCATGGTCCTAAGATCGACCACCTCACAATGCTGGTACGGCTGTCCGTTCTGTGCAAGCAGTTGGGTTTTAGGCTTCTCCATTAAGATGGGAACACCGTTTGCCCTCTGAGCTGGCATTGGAGGCGGAGTTCTTTCATGAACAACAGACACGGTAGTTCTTTGGACTTCTGTTTTGACCACCTGAGAAACAACGTTGGGCAGAACCACGGGAGGTTGCGCCGAGGCAGATACAGCCTCAATGATATGACAAGAACTGGAGACATGCTTTTCTGGGCCACAGATTTCCTGGCTTTCTATGGACTCTGTGACTCTTGTGTATGCCAGGGGAACCCTAGTTGTTTGTGTATGGGGTGGATATGGATGTTGATATGACTGTTGACCATGTCTTGATGGGGACATTGGACTAGATGGTGCTTGGGTTGAGATACCTTCTACAGGGGAATTGGGCTGAGAGGGTAGCGTGATGACCACATATGTGTCCCGAAGTTTGCTGGCATATCTTGGTGACGACGGGGAGTAGTGAAATGGCTTGCTTTCAGTCGAGGGACTCAGATTCAGAACTACATCCACAGGTTCTGTAGCAAGTACAGTGGGCCTCGGTGGATACTGGACATGGGCAGGTGAAGGAGGTTGAGAGTTAGGCTTTGGTGCAATTGGTGGTTTGGCACCATCCCCAGGTCTGTGATTAGGCCCAACCCCAGTGGAAATGGATGGCTTCGGGGGAACTGGAGGAGGAACGTGAGGCTTATAGGTTGGTGCCACTGGGTGTCTTGAAACTTGGTCTGTAGTGGTGGAAAATGGTTCTGGCCTGATGGGGGTTACTGGGGCTTGGGGTGGTAGGGGAACTGGAGGCTTCCTGGGGAATACCGTGGGTTTTGGTGGAGTGGGGGGTGGCAGAGGAGATTCTGAATCTGCTTTTTCCTGAGAGTTAGCCCGGCGAAGGATGTTTGGCTTTGGGGGCACTGGTGGGGCAGTGGACACTATGCTGGGAACAGTGGACGTGTACTGAGGAACAGTGGGTAAAGGTGACACACTAGCCACCACAGGGGGTGTTGGTCTAGGGGTTGTGCTAGACAAATCTACGATATCTGAGTGGAATGACACAGCATTCATCTGTGACCTCTGTTCTGATGCGGGCAACGGTGGAACTTCACTAATAACTGCTACAGGGTCATCTCCTGCAGAGGATGTTACTGGCGGTGTCCCTGATACATCACCTTTCTCTTCTTGCTTTTTAACCACACTCATCTCCTCATCTGAGGACAATTCTCCAGAAGAGCACTGCGTCACCTTTAAGTCTGGGATGGGATGGAGTGCCCTTCGAGGCATGGCCTCTGGATCCTGTTGGGTTGGACTACTCCCAGGCGTCAACACCTTTTTCATGAGCTCCTCATAGGCGGCCTCAGCGTCCAGTAATGTTTTTCCATCCTTACCTGGTGTGACCGCAGTGCTATTTGAGACGCAGCTCTCTGCAGGTTGCAACACAATCTCCGGCATGGTAGTGATTACCACTGGCTGCATCTTTTGGTATTCCTGCTCAAGTTTCATGAACTCCTTTCTCTTCTTTATCATGTCTTCATAAACTTCGTCCGGCGATCTCAGCTTTTTCGTTTGAGCCGGAACGTCAATATTTTCAACCTTCTTTTGCTCCGCCACCTCAGTATTTGCATTGACAATGAGAGTCTCATAGGCATAGTCCTCGATCAGCATCCCTCCATATAGGGACTCTTTCGCGGGTTGAATCTCCACCTTCTCAACGGTTGGGGATTTGGCTCTCAACATGATCTCCTCATAAGCTTCATCGGCAGTTTTAAGTATTTTTGTATCCGTTTTGTCAGCATCTTGCTTGTCAGTCGGAGAGCGGAGGGACACAGATGTTGGGAGCTGATAAGTTTTTTGTACAGCTGCAATCTTTGACGCATGGATTTCGAATCCTTCTGGATCTGATTCAATGCTTGGGGAGAAATCAGAACAGGAGGAGCGTCGAATTTCCTCCATTTCTGCCTCTTGCCTTAGTTCTTCGGTTGGCGAGGCGTCTTCGATGGGGGAGAGATTACTCGGAGGCGTCTTTGGGCGCTCTCTCCTTCTCTGGGATCGAAGGTCATCTTTGTCTTTCTTGGACTTCTTCCCTGAACCCTTCTGTTTCTCCTGCTCCCTCAGCAGCTCCTCTTCTTCACGCAACTCCTCCTCCTCCGAGGAGTCCTCGATTGTCGGAAGCATTTGACCAGGTTGTCTGTGTTTGGCTTTCCTGTGTTGCTTCCCCTCTCCGGACCGGGCATGGCTGGGACTACTGCTATCACTGTCCTCGTCCAGAGAGGACAGCGATGTTGGAGACGTCCCCGGTGTGAAGCTGGATGCATGTAGGCTGGACGATCCATCCCCCCTGGACCGGTCGTCTGGCGATTCTGTGAGGCTTTCTATTTCAAGCTCACCATCTTCTGGAGTTATCCTTACAGGGGCACTGGTTGCGTTGAGCTCAATAGTTCTAAATTTACGAACTGCAATCCCAGTTTCTGGCTCCCCTTGATTGGGTTCAGTTACCTCGTCTTTTTCCACCTCATTAGACTTGTCCAATGAGCCAGATAGCTGCTTTTCTTCTTCATCATCATCTGGGCTTATGGAACTCTTTTTGAGAAGGCGTCTGGTTTTCGCCGATATGTTCCTTTGTTGCTCAAGGCGTTTCTTCTCCTCGTCCTTTATCTTTCGCCGAACAAGGTTCTCTTCATCAGACGGCGACGCGTCCTCATTCTCGCTCATTTCCATGATCTGCTTCCGGATGAAGTCCTCATCGTCCCCAGACATCGGGCTCTCTTTCCCAAAACTCTCGCTGCTGTCATCGAGGGAGTCTGTGCGGATGTCGACGGGCAGGAGGAGTTTTTTCTGAGTGGTTGTCCCTGAGGTATCCCTCTTCTCAGAGTCATCTTCAGAGCTGGGCGTGTCAGGCGAAAGAGGGAGCACCTCGAGTTTGCGTCTGATCTTCAATGAGTTGGTGTTTCCTTCATCATCCGTCGGCTGCGTGACTGCTTGCTTGGCCTCTAGAATTGGGAGGACTGTGCTCTCCAACCTGGCAAAGTCTGACGGGCTGGTAGGACTGCTTTCCTGGGCAGTTTCTCCATCCCCGAGTTCCTTCCGGTCTTTTGCCTGTTTGAAAGAGGAAAAAAATTAAGAAATTACAATGTTGTTGTTTATTGCAATGACAACATGAACGTAGTCATAAAAAAGACAAGCAGTAATAAAGGGTAATAGTAGTTTCATGTACATGTCATTGATATTACCCTTTGAGTTTACAACTAATTTCAATCATGGAAAAAATAGCAAAAATGATTCATATTAAAACGGGGGTGGGGGGGGCAGACATTATAAGGCCACGTTGTAGATTTATTGAAATGAAAAGACATCGAAAATTATCCTGACTCTCGCTAGTGTTCGTCTCCGCCTAATGGACAGTGACGCAAGCATTCTGCATTTGTTAAATGCTGTGAAGACTGGATGCTGGCACGGGCTATTATTAGCACAAGTTAGCATAAAACTACATTTCAATTGTCACTCCATCAACCTCCGTGGGGATTCATTTTGTAGTCTTTTGCAATTATTCACAGTCTGCACGGTCTCTGGAGCCCGACTACTAACACGACTTGTGCTACATACTACAGTCACCTCGGCCACTGCCTCAGCGCCGCCGGATTTTTCCAGCAGCTTAGCGTCAGCCTTCCTTCGCTCCACTGTGTCAGCGTTCTGTTCCTTTGGGTCGCCGCCTTTGTTCTGCTCACTAGCTACAGAGGCTGGGGTGCTAGGGTGTGCGACGGGGAGGAGAGGTACTGAAATGCTTTGGGAAACCATTTTGCGTGTTTGGCTGTCCTCGGGAGCCATGTTTCCTCCGATATCGCACTTGGCCCTTCCCTCCCTGTCACTATACATGTACTCCGTCGCCACGGATGCAGACTCCATTTTGTAACCGCCGTCGGCCTTTGACTCAACCTGTTCTTCTCTTTTCTCTGACGGAGAGAGTATCGGTGGTGCGTGAGTCTCTGCTTGTCTCCCTTTGTCTGACGCATTTTCTGTCTGCCTCTCGTCACCGCCTGTCAAGGAGCCTTGACTCTGTTGCTCTCTGTGATTTTCACCTGTCAAACGCTTCTCAGTTTCTATATTTACCGGTGCGGTCGTGTTCTGACGGACACTCTGGAGTTCTTGTGCCTCACTGACTACATGTGGGGCTAACACCGTCTCTGCACTCAACACTGGCCATTTAAAATGGACATTTTCTCGTTCACTACCACAAAAAGCCATGTCAACAGATTTGCCTATGCTTTTCTCCAGTGGGACAGCGGTTGTGTTCTCCGGAGTAAGCGTCGTATCTGCATGTGTTCCACTCCACTCCTGACACAAACTGTCCGCTTTGACCAAGGTTCGCTGCTTCCGTGCTCCACATTTTCCAGCCGATGAGGAGAGCTCTACCGGGCTTCCTTGAACTGGGGACGGGTTGGCATTATTTTCCCACTTCTCTTCTTCAGAGACCGCGTGACTATCTGGGACAGACTGTGCTGGCTCAGTGGCTGCGTGTTGTTCTTTATTCTCTGCATCTATCACCGGGCCAGCCCCCACTGATTCAGCAACGGGAGTCGAGCCTGGCTCTTCATCAACCGCTATCTTATCTGGGGCCTTCTCTGCGCCTGTCCTGACAAACCTCTCCTCCAATTGATTCCCGTCGATTAGCTTCCCCTGCGCTGCCTTGTTAACAGCCGTGTTCATTTCACCCTCTAGTGGAGCTACGGTGAGTTCTCCTTCAACTGGAGGTGTTTGTGCAAGCCCCTTTGCATTCTCCCTCATTGCTGCCTCTGCTAGATATACACAGGGTTCTGTGGCAATAGAATCAGCTTCACAGTGAATTTCCTTCCCACTTTCTATATACATTCCCCTTGGCTCCGACAGTTGGTCTGGCTGAAACACCAGAGGTTTGGGGGCTGTAGCTGCAGGGCCCGCAGTGTCTGGCTGGATTGTATTCACTTCTGGCTTCATCTCATCAGGGTTTTTTTTGCCCTCATCCGATGCTTCATCTCCTGCCTCGGGCTTTTGTACACTGTTTTCACGGCTCACATGTTGTGCGAGCTCATCCATCGTCTCTGCCGTCGGGATCTGTGCTGTTGGAGCTGACCGAGTTACAACTTCACCGCTGAAGTTCTCCTCTCGCTTGGGGACGAGAGGCGAAACAACTCCTCCGCCATGTCCTGGCTGGTAACTCGGTGGCCCGGAAGCCTCCCCTACTATTGGTTCACGGGCCAGAGCCGATTTCTCAGATACAAGCTCGGCTAAACTCTCTGGAACGGGAGCGGGTTCAGTACCCGCCAGCCCCGGAAATATTTCCATCGCTTGTGGCGGCACACTGTTAGACTGCAAAGTCACCCGAGTGTCCTGAGGCGTGCTATCAGACGGCAAGACACCACTAGCGGTTGTTGGTGTGGAGGTCTGGGTGGGGGTCTGCGGTGACTCTACCTTGGCGTCGGGAGGCGGTGGGGTGGGTTCCGGTGCTTCTACCGAGGGCTCTGCATCTACAGTCGCAGGGGGAGAGGTTGGGGCAGGGGGAGGGGATGTGACAGGGACAGGGACAGGGACAGGGGAAGGGGTAGAAGGAGCCGGTGGTTCCTTCTTGGGGGAAGCAACGGGTGGCAGGTCTCCGAGCTGCCCTGACATTGCCCTCTGAGTCTGGCAGTTGAGGCAAAGCCATTCTTTCTGCAAGACAAAAAGACAATGCAAAAAGGGCACGATTAATTATGTTGAATGGCATCATTTAGAACTGAGCGAGTGTAAACAAGCAGGGTTGGACAAAAAGGCCTCGTTGTCATGCCCAGATATTACGCAGTTAACTCTGCCGACTCATAAAGATTCATGTTTTTATTATTTAACATTCTGTAATGTTGCTTGGTGTGTGTGTGTGAGAAAGATAGAAAGCACAAACCAGTGATCAATAGCCATTTGATGGAGTGTGTGCTTGTGTGTGTGCTTGTGCGCGTGCGTGCTTGCGCGTGCGTGCAAGTGCACGTGTACACGGCATTGAAACATGCCAGAGTGGGCCGAACGCACATGGACCTCTTCATCAGCTTCTGCACAATGCTAACGACCCACTCCTAATAAGAAGAATACACTTTATTTATACGTGCATAAGATGCAGCACAAAGTGCTCAACGGGCGGCGGGCTCCACCACACACACACACCACGCACGCACGCACGTGCACAATGAGCCTCAGTGCTCTCCAACAGCGCTCTCTCTTCGGGACTCTGTCTGTATCTTATTTAAAACAGATTAAATCAAGCTAGGAGAGCAACAGGCCGAGCATAAGGCAGAGATGTTTTTAAGTGCTTTCCTTATCACCACCACCACCACCAAGTGTAATCATTTCCCCGTCTTTCTCTGTTAACGCATCGCTTTACCCTCTGTGGGGGAGACCGCACCCCTGGGTGACAAACCCGTCGTCAAGTCGCAGATGCGTACTTGAAAACGCTCCTTGGTATTAAAAAAAGAAAGAAAAAGAAGGGACCACAAAAGTGACATATTAGCATATCTAACTGTATCACGGCATCGAGAGACAACTTGACAAACTTGCGATGCAATGAGTCATTGAGGAGCAAAGAAATACACTGAATTTATGTGCAAAAGTGAAAACGACGCTTGTCAACCGTGGAAACTAACGGCTTTCTTTGTTTTCGGGAAAGCAATTTAAAAAGAGGGGCGGGTGTCAACAGGAGTGACACCGCGTTGGAACGACGCCATAAACATACAGACTGCACCGTGTGACGATGACATCATTTCAATATGGCGGCTCTCCTGTTTGACAATGCCTCCCTCTTTTTCACTCACACTCGCCAGGCAGTTTTGTATATCCTGCACATGAGTTCATTTATTCGCTTCTCAATGTCTTACTGCAGCTATAAAATCAAACATAAAAAAAAAAACGGTCCGACAGAAGTGCAAATTTACCATCAACACCGGGAAGTAACAAAGAACATAAAACTGGATTCCAGCACACACCTTTACACATTGGCGTATTCGCTGAATGGTTCCATTGGACTTTTGTTGCGTACTTCATGGCCGATCAATCCCAACCACCGTGAGTCTTAGCTCCTCGCCTGCTTCCTCTCCCCCTCCCACAGACTGAGTGTTATCTGGTGAGGTTTCCCCGTGATATTATAAACTGCTCTCTTCTCAGGGATCTACAGGATACCCCGCTGAATGCACTTCCACTCAACTTTGAGCCAAATGAAACTTTATATACACGATTCCAGGAACCATTCTCTCTCACACACACACCCCCGCACGTACACACAAACACACACACACAGTGAGGGTGTGTTACCTCATGAGCATCTGTGTTAGCATCTCACGCTAGGATCTGTGTCCTCCAACACAGGGTGTGTGTGTGGTTCTACTGTTCTACTCCGGCAACCCACACATGCTTCAATTCCTGCTGAACAGCAGGGCCTTATGCTAAAGTTATCCTGCAGAGAAGATCGCGGCACACAGAGAGAGGGGGAGAGAGAGAGAGAGAGAGAGAGAGATAGAAACAGAGATGGAGAGCGAGAGATGGAGAGGGAGAGATGGAGATTGAGAAACAGAGTGAGAGAGAGCGAGAGAGAGGGAGAAAGAGAGGGAGAAAGAGAGCAAGAGAGAGAGCAAGAGAGAGAGCAAGAGAGAGGGAGAAAGAGAGAGGGAGAAAGAGAGCTATAGAGAGAGCTAGAGAGAGAGAGGAGATGGACATACAGTAATCTCAGGGGAGACTGATTCCTATCTCCATAACACCCGTGGGGGCTTTGGACACACGGCAGCAAAAGGCTACGGAACAACCCCTGCTCCTGCCTAGCGGTCTTTATAAACCTACAGAGACCAAGGCAGCCCGGCTGTCATGGCTGCCGTAGCGCTGGGCACTATATTGATATTGTGTTATGAGACTGGATATCATCTTCAAATCGTC
>OMOU01076308.1:0-13758 GCA_900312585.1 Malacocephalus occidentalis | reverse complement strand
CACTCTCGGAAAACCGCGTGGGTTCACTGCCCCTGAAGTGAATGCCCTCTGGAATTACCCGTCCGATCTGGGAGTGATGAAGTAGCCTCTCATCGTGTTCTATTAACCTAGCCATTAAGAGGGCTGGAAACTTGGTATCTAATTCAAATCAGTGCTATATTGCCCTTTCACTCGCTTTGGCCAGATGTACTTACTGACAAAAGCGTTTGCTAAATGGCCAATAAATGAACATGTCAAATGTCCTGGGCTCTCATTGGTTCACCTGCTGGTAGGCGGCGTTCTCCTTTAGGTGCACGTGAATGCACTTGGTGATCTGAAGCAGCCAGCTCCACTGGGTCTGCAGGGTGTCCATGTAGGCCTGTGATCACAACAAACACAATCAAAAGCAGACAGTGAACGAGTGTTTAACCCGCTGGCGCACAACCTATTCAAAATGCTCATAATGCGTACGAAAAGATCTGCATTCAGTGTTCCAGGTATTCATTCATTCCCTTGTTTTGCAGAATTAAAAATCACCTGCTTGTGAAGAACAACTTTTCTTTTGTATAACTACAAAAGACCAACTGTTCTAATAACGTCGGTGACATTGATTTTTCCGGGAGATTTAGACATGATTTGGCCACATTCATACTTCAGATATTCGACGCGTGCTGCTCATGACACAACGCAGGCCCACGCGAGCGCCGGGGGCAAACTCGCTGCTCACCTCGATCTTGTCGGAGGCGGGGTGGTTGTTGTTCAGGAGGCCGTCCACCTTGGTCTTCAGTTTGTTCAGCTCCTTCTCCTTCTCCTCCAGAGCACTCATCATCTTCTGTGGTGGGGAGCAGTGGGGATTAGGTGGTTAGATAAGACGCCGTTACTCTGATATATAGCCATGATTATTATGTCATGATTATTAAGTGTTTCGTAACGGATTCCTTTTGTATTTTGTAAGTCGAGTCAAGTCGAGGGCTTTCCAGGCCATATGCTGATGGGCCGTGTGATTATGACACCTTAGCCCTATGGGCCCCCTTAAGGGCAAGAAACGACTCCCTTAATGAACAAGGAAGAAATCCGGAGAAGGAACGTGGAGTGTGGGATCCCTCCTTCCAGGGACGGTTCAATCGAGGAGTCTTTTAATTGATATCTTTGATTAATCCACTTTTGTGGTTGAATACATTTTTGTAGAATGAGAAGTATCTCTTGCTTCAAACAATATTCAAACAGTAACAATATTTCCCAGCATGCTGTGTGTGTACGAGCCCCCCCCCCCTTACTGAGTAGCTCTCCTGCTTCCGGGGGATGTACTGCTCTATGTTCTTGTCTCCCCAGTCGAAGACCAGCTCCTCCTCCTCCCTCTCGTTCACCCACATGATGGCCCGGGAGATCTCCTCGATGATGCCCTGCAGCTCACGCAGCTGCACAAAACGACTGTCGGACATTTTCTATAAAGAGAGAGAGAGAGAGAGAGAGAGAGAGAGGGAGGCAGACAGACGATGACGAAGTGTACATCATTTCCCTATGTGATTTGTTTCCGTCCGTTCCGTTCGCTTGCAGGACTGTTGTGCTGTGTGCTTCACCTGCAGACTGGACCACTCCTGCTCCAGTGCGTTGAGTCTGGGCTTGTCGCGGTTCATGTTCTAAACAGCGGAGGGTTAGGGGGTTAGTTTCAGTCTGTTGCGTGGCTGAGACAATATTCCTAATACGGCACGCAGGCCAAGGGCAGCCTTGGTCTGCATATACCTCCATCCATACTGTACATACATCCATATTATGAACATATACTATTTGCACTGTAGATTCAGGATATTCTTATATATATCTTATATACACTGTAGACTCTGTATCATTTCCGAGGATACCTCTGCCCATACGGTACATACCCCAATGTATATTCTGCCTATTCTGTACATTCCTTAATGCATAGCGTTCACCGTATATAGACAAATCTATATGCACTCCGCAGATTCAGTATATTCAGTATATTCCTGTAGATGGTGTACATTCTCTGCATATTCTGCTCATACGGCTACTGTCACTATTACCGTTCACTGCCATACTGGCGTTATACTTGTCATATTGTTGTTATACTGTTGCACTTTTGCTACTACTTTGCACTTCTGGTTAGATGATAACTGCATTTCGTTGTACTGGTATGCGTACTCTGTGCAATGACGATAAAGTTGAATCTAATCTAAAAACAAGGTGATTTCTTTAACCTTTAACATGCACATGTTGTATAGCACAAAAGCTATACAACACATGAGAGAAAAGTCGTTATGGATATGGGTTATAGGTCTATTATAGGTCTGATGTTTTACATGAGTCATGAGTGTAATTATACAAATGTTAAACAATAATAATAATAATAACTTTATTTGTGTGGCACCTTTAAAAACAGTTTACAATGTGCTTTGACAAACAAACTAATATAGATTAGAAGAAAAAACAAAACAATAAAAACATTTTTAAAATATACAAAAATAAATAATAGATACAAAAGAAATAAAAGAATAAAAGCAATAAAAGAATAAAGGCAATATAAAGACGCCACATAAAAGTAATGGGCCCAACTGTGTCAATAACCTCTTTAAGAAATGTAGTGGGAATCAGGGCTCTATGTGATTGGTTTCAAGCTGTCCACGAACGACACAAAGTCCTGCTTGAGGATCTCGGATTGCTCTTTTTTTTTTATTGAATTTGTCCCTGCTTGCAGAAAAACAACAAGACAACAAACAAGAATCGATTGTTTCACAAAATCACCAAAAGACATGGGTATCATCCAAGCTATAGATTGACAATAAAGGACAATCCAAAGGCCACCATACTTGGAGAATAAATAATAGACAAGAGGATATCTTATATTGATGATCTGAATCTAAACCCAGCATTGTAGAACACAAGGTGTCGTGATCAGGAACATGACAAGGTTGCTTCCTGGTCCAGCAGCCATGCAGTTCCTTCTAGAACACCTTCTGGAGGCTCTGCTGGAGCTTGTTGTGCAGCTGGTAATAATAAATCTGGTCCTTCCAGATCATGAGCGTTTTCCAGTTCTAACAGCACACCTCTTACTCATTGACCCAATCAACGAGTGTATTTATACTTAGACCAACAGAACAGTCATTCCTGCATGGCTTTGCCTTGTGACCACAGGCTATTGAACCAAGCAAGTAATTTATGTTAATAGCATTTATGTTAATGATTATTGTCTTTTGTTTTGCTTAATTGTTTTTTAAATTAGTTTGTGTTGGTTTCTTTTCAATAATTGAGAGCTGTTTTTGCCTGCACCCTGGGTGAATAATTTAAACCTTATTTATTATCCCCTGCCTAAAAGTCAGCTACTGGGAATGCAAAACCCACAAATAATCCAAATGGCAAATTGTGGGGCAGTGGGTGGGGCTGCACACTTGTGGTGCACTGCCTAATCAAGGCCCACAGTCATCACCACACACACAGGTGTTAGCACGTTACCACCTGCTCTGTCATTCATTCTACTCTGTTCAAACTCTAGAATCCACCGGACTATTCAACACCCTGCCTGGGTCCTGAGTTGGAAGAGCCCTAGAAATAGCTACATAAGTGGCATGTAGCAGCAAGCTACCTGTCATACTGGCGCCTGACCCCTGTGATTCTAGCATCCAAAGAGGGTGAGGATGTGCCCTCCAAATCAAATCACTAAATCCAAGATATGATGTTATTTCTCAGAGTCCCCACTTAGTTAATTCATATAGCACATATTCTTACAAAATGGCGATTATGCTTTGTGATAAATTCTCTTTTATCTTATTTGACATTATACTATTATTATACATTTTTGTAACATCAGCCTTTCAATCACTTAGGACACTTGTTGCTGGGAGCCTAGCTTTTGGGACAGATAGGGCCATTGGCATTGTCTACAACCTATATACACAGCACACATATGACCGTGTTCAAACACTCACCTGCTACTATGCAGTTGACTCTCCCCCAGCAACAAAGAAGGGAGAAGGGTAGAGGAGGCTGACTCTTACCATGGTCACCCCCAGGACTTCAGACACCCACTTGCGGAAGTCATACCTGGAGAAGAGGTGGCAAATATTTGATAGTTTATATTGCGGCGGCCACTCACCTGGGCAAAATGAGGGCGTCCGCATTTACCGTCTGAATATTTCCACACTGGGGAAGACTTGTTCTCCGTAGGGGGATTCTGGGAGGATGTCAGCACATGCCAATGTGTTCTGGCCGTCATTCTAATTGCTCCAGGTTGCAGAAGAGCTTTGGAGGACATTCTGGTCGCACTGAATTGATTTATTATCGAGACTCAATGTTCAACAGCCTTATCTAGCAAACTAATGTAGCACTACACCCACCCATCACTGGTGAGTAGGAGGGTAGTTTGAGTTTCTTTGTAATCTATTTGTAATGTGGTCATTGTTCTAGATCCCCAGTGTGAAGGTGCATTATATCAGCCCTCGTCCCCCCCCCCCCTCTCTCCATCTCTCGTTCTCTCTGCTGTACCCGTTTAATCTCCGTTCAGTTGTGCGATGGGGTCGTTGTACACTTCTCTCTCTTTCAGACTGAGCTGCCGCTGTCTCTCACCTCACCCACAACACAGATCAAAGGGGTGTCTATTGAGCAGTCGAAACACACACACACACACACACACACAAATATTGATCTGTTACAATTTCCCTTTGTAGCAGAGTCTCTTGCTGTGCTGGGTTCCTTGGGTTCTTTGTGCACCGTTTGGGGGCCGATGGCACAAAACGGAAGGTTTTAACGCAAGCAGCCGCTGAAAACGGAACGACAGTCGGAAACAAAAACGCAACATAAAGACGGTTCTTCTGATTTCGGACAGCCAGTCTCCCAATTCCACCTCTTTTTTTGCATCCTCTGTCAATCGAGAGTTATGTTTAAACGTACAGCAACACGCCTAGAGTCAATTGGAATATTGTTGTCCAAATGGATTGCTTCTATGCTGTAGAATTGACAAACCTGCCAATTCGGGGAATTGGCAGGTTTATTCAACACCCTAAGTCGGGGAGGTGATTGGGGATGAAATTGGTTCCAACTGTCATGTAGTGTGGGTTTGACATTCTCTGGGTTGCCTTGTGCAGTGTTTTTTAAACAAGGTGCGCTCCAAGTTTGTGGATACCGCGATAACCGATAGTTTTCATGTGTAGACCCCCGCATGAACGCCTTGTGTAGACCACCAACCCACAGCAAGGCAAGACTGATCGTCAAAACTAGTCGTGTTATGTGTCTCCTGCAGAAGTGGACTTAAAGGGGTTGTCAGTAGGGTTGGGTTGCTTTTCAGCTTTTAGCTTTTAGCCAGCCGTGAGCTTGGGTTGCTTTTTAGCTTCATCCAATTATTAATTGCTTTTTCCAATCGAATCCTTTGTTTCCTGTAGCCAATTGGCTTAATTGCAATTGCCCAGGACACATTTTGAATCAAGTAGAACTACATCACATGGGCGACGTTGTCTCACCACTGGTATCATGTTGAAGGGATTGTAGCTTCCACCTAGATTCTGACAGGTCGTACCGCTCTTGGAATTGAAACGTTGCTCCATGACGACCCAGGACGCCTGCATGTTGTAAATGAACAAAAGACACACGTTCGTTTTTGGCTTTGTTATATTGAGTTTATGGCGTTAGGTAGTGGCAGAATTGGGAGTACATGGTATGGTTTGGTATGGTGTGCCATGATCCGCTTCACTCTGTCGGTTTACACTATTGCCGTCAATCTGTCACTTGCACAACCACCTGTTTCCCCATAAATGACCCTTCCTATAGAAGCTCTTCTTTTCCACACACTCTGCAAGACTCTCCAGCACATCCCAGATCGATTTCCCGTTGCCGACCGTGTCTGCCCACGGCCACGACTCCTGTTTGTGCCTTTCCTGCTTCCTGTCGGCCTGTACTGGTGTCTCCACTGTGACGGCGTTTCCCGGATCATCTGCCTGCTCCTCTCCAGTACCTCTGCCTGACCTAACTGACCACCCAGATCTGGACCGGCTAGCACAACAACGACGTCTTCTGCGTCACCCCTGCCCCCATACGGAGGATTGTGTATTTGTGAGTTATCCCACCCTGCCACACTTTGCCTCTTGGACTCATAAAACATGAAAAGATCTCTGGAATTTTGATTGAATAAAAATGCCGGAGTAAGAAATGCAGAACATGTTCTGTCCATCATAACTCCACTTCAGAAGGGCCCAGGGACCTGAAAGCTGGTAGGCCAATCGAGGACATGCCGCTTAACACACAAACAGCATGGTGGTGGTGGCGGTGGTTGGCGCTGTGCGTGGGCTGTGAATATATTATTATTATCATTATTAATATCATTATTATTAGCCTACTTTTCATAGAAGTAGTAGTTGGAGAAGTAGTAGAATATAATCTGGTGTTACCAACATTACCGTTCCAAATATGCAATTGCGGAATACTGCCTTTGCATATATCCAATGCCTGTCTGCTGTGTTCTCAGCTTCGATGTTAGCACACTGCATGCTACATACACACACACATACACACAGGGGGAAACACAATGATATTTATCACTGTTGATATTGCTCAAGTGATTCAATTTGAATGTAACACAGATTTTTGGAGAATCATGTGGATATTCAACGTATTACTGCATATTGGAGTAGTGTTGCAACAGCGTGGAAATGTTCACACTGGGGAATGTTCTTCAGACAACACCTTGGTTACCAGTAACACGGTTACCAAAAAGAGAGACGTTCACAGGCCATATCTTTTTCTGTCTGAATCAGAGCTTTGCATTTCTAACATGGTTAAATGCAGTAAAACAAATATGTTACTTTAATAACGTACTAAACAAGAAATGTTATAATTGCTGGTGGGTTCAATAGGATGAGAGTAGGCCTACAAATAGGGTCGTTTGAACATTGTGCAAGCTGTCTACGAAATTGCACAGAAAGATTAACGTTATTCACCATAAAATCCCACTGACATAATCAATCTCGAATTATTTCACATTTCCCCATTCTCTATTTCTCTATTGATGTATGCGTAATGTATGCAAATGTCAAATCTGAATGGCCATCCATATGGTTCCTTCATCAGTAACTTGGGGGTCGATATCATTAAGACTTGTTCGCAATCCAAACTTGCCATTGATGTCTCCCGTCTCGTACTGGTCCAGGGTGCCCACTTCAGGGTCTGGGGACGTCACAGAGAATGGGTTGAAGTGGCCCATGTCGCTTGTGCTGGAGCAGGGCTCAGCACTGCTACTGTTGATGGGCAGCAAGTGAACATGGTAGACTCCGGCCTGGATGCTGAGGCCAGTCAGAGAAACTTTCACTTTTGTGGGCCCCCAAGGTGAAGTCTGACAAAACTGCACCTGGCCAATCGAGGTCCCAGGGCCGAACCAGGCAGTTGTGCTTGCTTTGATGGGGTGCACGAGTGTGATGTTAGCACAAGCTATCCAGGGACTAGCCATGTCTGCTTGGTGGATGACCACTGAGCGGCCAAGCATGGAATCCGACCCTTGCAGCCAAGAGGTGGTATCTGTGAGGAATTGTTTCGTCTCCACTCTGCCCACTTGCTCTATCAGGTTGAGCCCCTGATGCTTGGAGGAGAGGTCTCCCACCTGGCAGGACAGTGGGCTGAAGGGGCTGCAGTGGAGGGCGTAGCTGCTGTCTGTCGCGTTGATGTCATGGTGGTCCCACTGGTCCCCCCCCCGTTGTGTCACAGCACCTTGGGTCATTGTCAAGTGCCGAGCTGATGGGGTACGTGTGCACGTGCCAGGCGTGGTTGGCGGTAGCAACGGTTGAAGGTGTCCCATACAGTAGCTCCGCGAAGATGGACACGTTGGACAGTGGGTCATTCTTCAGCTGTGTGAAGTATACTTCTCCAACTACAGGGCTCTGAAACTTGGCCCTGACCATCACCACTTCTCCTGGGTAGCCGATGGGGGCGCACACATGTATCTCTCCACTGCGGTCAAGGATCACCACTGAGCGAGCCACTATGCTGTTCCCTCCAAACAGAGGCAGGTTGAAGTCAGTGAAGACATCGGAAAAGTCGTCTAGGCCCCATAAGGGACGCGTTCTTGGTGCTGAGGTCGCCAACTGTGTATCTGTCGTGCGTCCTGTCAGGCCTTCTTGGATAGTCATCTGCACTCCTGGAAAGGCCAAAGGGATTCTAGTGCCTGCCTACCAGACAAGCACAACTTCTGAGTTGGAGACCTGCCCAAGCGTGGGGGAAATTCGCAGACGTAATGCTTTAGTCTGTTGTTCAGATTACTGAGATCCACAGTCAACGCGGTCACGTGAATGGTGAAGGTTGCTGGAACACGAAAGTGCCTTGAATCCCCTTCATGTTCACCTGTGCAATAACCTCTTTCTCCCGCAGCGGGTAGATTTGAGCACACATGTAGTCAGAGCCAATTTTAAGTAGAAGAAATGTGCCGATATCGTAATTGGGCAACTCTAAGCGGGTTTAGTGGGGTACCTATAGCCAGGACCCCCAGCTCGTGAAGTGTGGCGAGGTCCAGACTCCCTAGGAGAGCACTACAGTTTGCAGCAGTGCGCTCAGATCCAAAGAGTGACACGGATGTTTGAAGGGCATTAACCAGACCTGTGGTAAGCAGGTCTGAAAGAAACCAAACATCAGCAACTTCACTGCTTTGGCAATGGACCCTGTAAACCTCGCCTGATATGTAATAATATGATCAAGATCATCAGCATCTTGCCTCAAAACTGCACATCATTTAGTTGCCGGCACGTTACAAGTTTCCACAGTTAGTGAGTGAGATGTCATTCAGGTTTGAAGTTTGCTCAAACAGCGCAGACACGTCTGCTGACAGGCTTTTTCTACCAGTGAAGGAGTAGATCTCTGGACCAATATTAGCCACCGAACAAGATTCAGCAACATGGCCATACATGATTGAGAACTCACTCAGGGTGAATGTTAGTTCGCAATTCACTCTACGACCATCCAATGTTCCACTGACTGCAGATGTGCTGGAGTCAAATGTCACGCTCCCTTTTGACCCAACCCATGTTCAGATTGGCAGTAAACGTAACAGAGGAACCGGAACCTAAGAATGGACACAATACAAAAATAACAAGGATTGTGTTATTTTTAGTTATAGACTCTTTTTACGTGCCTTAAATGTCATTAGGCAGACAACTTGTATACTCAGAAAAAGTGTTGGCTAAAATGCACCAACTAAATATCTGCCATATGTAGGCTACAGTAGCTCAGGATTGTCTGAGTTGTCCCTGAGCAAGACACCTAACCCTAACTGCTCCAAACTAACTGGCTGTTGACTTGCATGGTGGACATTGCCATCGATGATGGTTGAATGATTGACTGATTGAATGTGAGGCAATGTAAGTGCTTTGGATTAAAGGGCTAGCTATATAAATGCAATACATTTACCAATTGTTTATATGTACAGTATATCAGGGACCCCAAGATTGGGAACCACTGGCTTAAAGGAAAACCTTCAACCTTCACCACATTTTCCGATCATTTAGGGTGCTGACTAATGCAGACACAAATGAATGACTTTGGGCCAGTGTTGAGGGAGAACACTCCACCTGTCAGTCGCAAAATGGCTGCAACCATCTCTAGTATTTCCTTTGCCATTTGCTCTGTCATCGCCATTTCCAGGCTCCGATTGTTCTTTGACGACACGTTTGACAACGTGATGGAAAAAGTAAAGTGTTCATTGCATATCATTATGAAGTTTTAAATGCACGCTTGCTTTCTTGCGATGAGTTTTGACAGGTATGCGCATTCTGCAGCGGCTCCTGAATTCTTTGTGTCTGTTTGTGTGTGCATGCATTTGTTTGGTTCCCATCTTTCACAGCAATGTGGCCCAAAGAATATGTGCCCTTTTACAGGAATCTCAAATAAAGACATGAACTAGATTCAGCAAGTCAATCTGTGTGTGTGTTCTTTTTTTTTTGTTTCTCTTGGGTTTCCGTGGGTTTCGTGACAGGCTCTATACAAGTTATTATTATTATTATTATTATTAGGCCTAAAATCTAGTAGATTATTGCAGTAGGCCTAATCAAATTCAATGTAAATGTACACATACTGTAGATACACATAGTGTACATATTAAAAGTAACAGTACAGAGTGCCACATTACTCTACAAAGTTTTACATTTAAAAATAATAAATAAATAACAACGACAAAAAGTTCTTGCCAGAGCTTACCTAGCAGAGCCCATAGCAGGAAGCAGTTCAGAAGGCACATCGTTTTAGACAGGTACCAGCAGAATCAAACAGGAGAAATTGGGATTATTTAATTATTAAAAAGCAGAATTCTACACACACACACACACACACACACACACACACACACACACACACAAACAAAAATATAACTCCCGCCTGGTTGCAGAAATTGAATCACTGGCAGGTTGTCATTCATTGAGACCGAGGTGCTGCTGCTGCGTGCATCCTCCGGCTCCTTATAGGCTGTGGGCGGGGGAGTGGTCACTGAGGTGAGCCCTGGAAACTCCTTCATCACTTCATCACGTCCTTCATCACTTAGCAACGCTCTCACTATAGGTATGTTGTGCTGAGGGATGGGCAGAATAGTGTTTGGGTGGGACGGCTTTCTCCCTTTTCTTACAAACAATTACAATTACTATTCCCTTCTGATGGACTTATTTTCCATTCATATGCACTTTAATTAAGCAAATAAACAGTATTGTGTTACAGTTTTCATTTTCTTAATGTAGGCTAATCAACATGTGTGACGATTGACGATGGATGATGAATGATGTCATGTTATAATGTAAGCCTGCAAATTTTGCCAATGCCATTTATTGTATTCCTTTCAATATTTGACATTTGAAATACAAATTTGATTTGTGTAACATTTTTATTTTGCAGACAACACTACTTTCCTGAGCATACAAATCCTTTCTCTTTGTTCAAGTCACCCTCACAATACATAAACTGCATGGCCAGGAATTATTTTTGTTCATCGTTCATGCATACTTAGAGAGTTTCAAAGGTTTCAAAAAAGAAAGAAAACACACAGGGAAAGAGTTGTTCATCATAAAGATGTACTTTATGTAGTCCATTTTATAGTAGAGGTTTTATCGTAGAGTTAACTGTCCAAATCATCCAAAACACATTCATCCTTAAACATGGAACACGTTTGCATCATGTAGCTACCTAGTATACAGGCTACAGGTAATCTAAATGAAAGATATTAGCTAAAACAGTTAACAGAACTTAAATCATTGTACTAAGTGACAAAATACTGAATGCCTGTGCTGTGGCAAGTGTTGTGCGACTCCCAATATGTACGTCACACATAACACCTACAGCTAGATGGCGCAGTTTCCCTTTTAGCTATAACTTAAACAGGCAGAAGTTCTCCTCCGTTACATATGCAGTGAAATAACAAAAGTCTGTCGCGAGTTGGGAAACGTCACTTCCTGCCATAGCGTCGCCCATGATTTCCGCAAGTACGGAACGCTAGATTTACATACCATGCGCGCTTCGTTTCGACGTTTGATTGACAGCTGCCTTAGACAATCCACTTTGTTTCGTAGCGGTGAACAAACATAACGCCCCCCTGCACACAACGTGGTTGGCGTCAATGGAGTTGTGAAGCGCGCGCCTGACGAGCCGTTTGATGCATGGCTATGAAGTTAGCCACAACGGTAATCCTGCACGAACGTCACAGCAGGTACATATCATATATCATGGTTTCATGACGTGTTTGTGTTGACACTTTGTCATTCGTCATTTTTGGAACGTGCTTGTGCAATATCAAGTGTTTTCGTCTTGAACAATAACTAAGAATGTACACCTGTCACCGTCGAACTAGATGGATGGCTGCTCGTTACTCTAGTTGTACATTGCATTGCTACACGTGCGATGGTAACTGCTCAATTTATTCTTTATTCGCCACCCTTGCTTAATTGCAACCTTGGTGTCCAATTACCAAATGCTAGGTTAACGCATGCATGAAGCACAACACCAAAATATTTTCCTCACTCACTCGAATTGAATATTTATTTCTAGTGATAGTTATAAGGGGATGGTTGTTTCTCCTTTGCAGTCGAATCCAAATAAGAATATATTGAAGGAAATGCGAACAGCTAAATTGTTTTTATTTTGTTGTTGGTATATAACGGAGTAATAAACTAACAACGGAATAGAGAGAAGCTGCTCACAAATTACCTCATAATAATTCTTCATTTTCTAGATGTGTAATGTAGCTTTTCATAGGCCTACATTATTTTCCTTCATAAATAGATGTCAATGCCTATGAGGCTGTACTATAGTATTGTATGTGATATATATTATATATGATGTATGAATATTACAATTAGTAGCTAGGGTTAAATTGTTTTAACTCGTAGTACCTGCATGGTATAGTTAAAGTTGAGCAAATTCACGTTTTTTTGTTCCTCGAACTCCACACATGCAAATGTGTGCAAATGAATGAACTGAACTGCAAACCTTTGGGTTTCTTCTCTCATAATTGGCTGCATGAACTCCAAAGGCACTGTTGACTTTGCAACCTCACCAGAGATGCGGTGTACGCTGTCCAGACTCTTTGTTGATGCAAAAGAAAGATGGCTGAGACCTACTGCCAGGTGCCTCCCCAGTTCCTGGGGTAGGAAAATACAAGGGAAGGATTGAGCTGTTACAGAGGCTCCAATCAGCCCGGATTGGCCGGAGGAAGGCCTTTTCTCCAGGAGGAGACATTTGTGGGTGGGGGTGTGTGTACACATTCCATAACTTTCTTAATAGTCATAGTAATGCGTTGTCTAACGATAAATTGATCACAAGAACTGTATGTTCTTGATTAAGAATGAGGTTCTTCATAATGGAAAACATTAAAAAGAACTCTTGCAGCCTCCCTCTGGTCTGTAATGACAGTGTTTTGGCAGGGTCATTTCTTGCAATGTCATCACCCTGAGAAGCAATGCGCATGTTGTGTGTGAACTCACACAACCATGCATGTACACTTGTTTTTATTGCATGTGTGCCTGTGCATGTTCAAACATGACTCTGTGCTGGTGGGCATGAAAGGAACCAGAGTGGCTGCAGTGCTGTTAATTTGAACCTGTCCAGAGGACAGCGATGACATCACAATTACCTCACCCAGCTCCACTTATCAAAAACACATGGCCTAACTCCCCCTTCCACTGACACATTGATTGGGTCTTGGGTTGGGAAGTTTCTTTCCTTTGGTGTAGGCCTAACGGCACATATATGTCTGCATGCCTGATTTACTTTTATTTGTTGGATTTCCTTGCCTTTGGGATTTGGACTTTCAACATCTGGCCTTCGGTCTGGTTTGTTTTGTTGGTTTTGTACATGTACTCAATTAAAGTGATAGTATTATTGAGGTAATAGGCTGTTTTTAAAACCAGATATGTTTTTGCTCAATGTCATAGCTTTTGTACTGAAGGAAAATGTATGTTTGCTGTGACTTGGCAGAAAATGCAATGCTGTAGTTTTGTGAAATATTAGACTTGTGTCAATGTGGAACTTGTGCTGGGCCAGCTATGGAAGGAAGGCATTGACAGAATGTGCTACATCGTTGCCTTTTATAAATTCCAATCATAGTGCCTGCTTGTTGTGTATTCTGGTCGAGGCAAACTGGTTTTTAGGTTTCACAGTGTGCGATCCAATATTTGTTTTCATTGGGCTGTACATATGCAACATAACATACAAAGTAACTGCTCATGTCAATTCCTTTTCTTTGCAGAACCCCTTAGGTTGAACCATCGCTCGAAGATTTAGTGCCCTCTCTCTTGGTTTAGTAGACTACAATTA
>OMOU01076307.1:0-13505 GCA_900312585.1 Malacocephalus occidentalis | reverse complement strand
GGGGGGGTATCTCTCCTAGTTGCTCAGTGTCCAGGTCTCTGACATGGCTGGGTACCTGTGTGTGGGCAAGAACAAGGTCGGGGCGATGGAGAAACTCTTCAGTCTGACAGTGCAAGGTAAGACAGTGCCTTGTGAAGCAGGTGCACCTGCTGTGTGTTGTGAATGTTCTCCAGGGTCCTCATGGAGGCTTTAGCTCTTGACAACCCTGAGAGTAAATCCACTGCTTTCTTGGTCAGTTCCTCCCAAGATCAATGGGCTGAAGGAGGAGGAGGTGAGTGTGATCGATGGCCACATGGTGTCCCTGCTGTGTGAAGTCCAGGCCTACCCTCCTCCAGAGATCACCTGGACCAAAGATGGGCAGCTCCTCCACTTCACCACCGGTATCCACATCTTACCAGGTCAGAGGGGTCCCACCGCTCGCTGTGATGATTCACAGGACTCAACTCCCCGTACAGCACTAATACGATTTGAAATATGATTTGACATGTCATAAGGCCAGAATAACTGAATGCGCATGAAAACTGAAACACGTGAACAGCACACTACCGCCCCCAGGTGGTCAGATGCTGCAGCTGCCGCGGGCCAGACTGGAGGACGCCGGCCAGTACGTCTGCACGGCCTCAAATTCGGCGGGCCAGGACCAGAAGAGCATCCTGCTCAGTGTCCACGGTGAGACAGACGGACAACATTCATCCATTCATCCATTCACTCATTCACTCACAAACAGCCAGCTCATTGGGAGCGGTTAGGGTTAGATGTCTGGCACAGAGACTCCCCGAGCTCTTAGCCAGGGGCACCTGGGGATCGAACCAGCCACCTTCAGATTACCAGACAAGCGCTGCACGTCCTGAGCCACACCACCTCTGGTCTGTTAATGAGCTACACACACACACACACACGCACACCTGGAAGCAACTTTACATGGTTTCCTGGAAAACCCGGCTGTAAAGAAATAATGAAAACCTTCCGAATTAGTCATTATAATTACAACTCCTGGGCTGTCCTCCCCTGAGCTTGGCTGCCTTTTATTGCGTCGACAACAGTGCTGCCCAGCCTGAGGCCCCGCGTTGAGTCAGAGCTGCAGACGCCTCAGCTGGGCTCCACCGTCTCCCTCCGCTGCGAGGCCCGGGGCATCCCGGAGCCCGAGGTCACATGGTACAGGAACGGGCTGCAGCTGGTCCCGGGGAACGGCCTCCGCATGGAGCGCCACCAGCTGGATATCGTCGGGGTGCAGGTCAGCAATGAAATGTATATATTTAGAAGCGTGTCGTGTTAAGTTTGTCACGCACAAGCTACTTGCGAACGACTTATTCGGTGATTGTGTTCTTCTGTGCTCCGTTCCTCGGCCCGTAGTTGTCAGACGGCGGCACCTACACGTGCAAGGTGTCCAACGTGGCGGGACAGGCGGACAGGACGTTCAGGTTGACGGTTCACGGTGAGACCCGTCCCTGCCAATGGGCTGCTCATGAAACGTAGCTTTCTAGCTACGTCCGGTGCAGTCAGTGATTGCCTCGTACTGTACGCTCACCCACACATGGCCAGTCACGCACAAACTGCTGACTATTAATCGTCATCATCAATGCTGTTCGTCATCCACAGTCCCACCGGTCCTTGATGGACCCCAACAGGAAACTCTGACACGGACCCTGGGCTCTGTGGTCACCCTGCTTTGCGAGGCGTCTGGGGTCCCTGTTCCCAGTACCACCTGGCTCAAAGATGGCACCCCTATCGGTGAGAAGGCTGAGTATGAACAGAATGAGTATGGAGTAGGGGGGGGCGGGGTGATTAGTCTTACAAATCAGATGGCAGACAAGCTCAAATCTGCGTGAATGGGGCGTTTCACTTTTTTTCACTTCAACATTGTTTCGACCAATCATGTTCGAGATGACTGACCATTGATTAGAAGGGAGTGAAAAAAAGGTTCTTTGTCTGTCGATTATGATGTCACGGCTTGACACATTTCAAAATCATATGAATACAAAGATGTGCAATAAGACTGTCATTGATGATATACGTCATCATTGTGATCGTAAAGTGGTTGTGAGTAACTGCCTTTGTGTTTGGGGCGCAGAGAGCAGTCTACAGTGGCAGTGGTCGGTCCGGGGGAACCGGCTGGAGCTTGGGCCACTGGCCCTGTCCCATGCGGGCAGGTACACCTGTCTGGCCAGGAACAGCGACGGAGAGGCCCAGAGAGACTACACCCTCACGGTGCAAGGTAACACACACTGCTTCTCCAGTTGAATGTGCGTGTCAGTCTTGATGACCAGCAGAGTTTCAGGTGGGTCAAACGGCATGGGGAAACATGATGAGGAAACAAAGAAAAAAGAGATGCCGCTGAAATAAAGACGAAGAAAGTATAAAAACAAATAATGTCCATTGATCGCTAAACGACATCAGATGGTGCTCGGTGGAGCCAAACAGAAACAGCAATTGAAGCATTTCACCAGAGATGGCGTCATTGCACTGATTTACGTTTAGCATTTGGGAGAGTGAAAAAACTCCGAAAGGTTTTCTACAGCAGTAATCGCCATAGATGGTTTCTCATCACATCGGAGGTCTAACTAGTACATTTGTTAAAATGCTCTTCTGCAAACTCCATATTGCCACCCTCAAAGTCTAAACGAATATCTCCATAACAAAACAGGAAACCCTGCGTAAATCCACCCCTCACACTTTTGAGGCACTGCCTCATCTCCCCCCCGAGAAGTTTGCCTCTAGCATTGTCAATCTTCTAGATCCGAGATGAAGCATTGAATCACCCTGTCAAGGATCTTCGGACCAATTAATCTGTGTTCCCCGGCTCTTTGTCCTGCGGCGGCGTGGTCTCACCAGTCCCGCCCACCATCCTGGACTCCGGCCACTCGTCAGACCTGAGTGCCCCGGTGGGAGAGGAGTTGACCCTGGAGTGCAGAGCCACCGGGACCCCCACCCCCCAACTCAGCTGGCTGAAGAACGGAGCCACACTGGAGGGTTCAGACAACCGACACATCGCGTAAGACCTATCTTCCTATTCGTGTTACACCTTTTATTCTCTGTTGCTCTGTTGCCTATAGTCTGGTTGTGGTCATGTAGTTGACTCCAAACCGAAAGCTTCTGTGGTCAAACCCTACTGTTCTACCTGTAGGGTTTGAAGCCCTACTTGCCCCTTCAGCACATGTATCTAGCGGTATCTCGTCGCTTTGGATAAAAGCATCTTCTAATGCTGAATGAGAGGATAAAACATTTAGATGTTGTTGACAGCATGACCCAAGATGGCAGCGTCTTGACCCTACTGAGGCTGAGCCCAGAGGACTCTGGGACATACACCTGTCTGGCGGTCAGCCCGGCTGGCCAGGAGAGCAGGATCTACACCCTCTTTGCACTGGGTCAGTTCTATTCAGTGATATCACTTGCTATTGATGGGAATTATTTTTTTTCTATTGATTTGTTCAATCACTTTTTTCCACATTTTTGTACCTACTCCAATATTGATTGCAGGCCTATGCTTTGATGATTTTCAACACACAAGTTTCTGCTAAAGTACTAAACGTCATGTCATGTCATTACTCCAGTCCCGCCCACTATCTCTGGCGAGACAGCCGTCCCTCGAGAGGTGCAGGCCACGCAGGACACCGCCGTGACGTTGGAGTGCCACGCGGTGGGCACCCCCCCACCCCAGATCAGCTGGCTGAAGAACGGACACCCACTGTTCCTCTCGCCCCGCACCCGCCTCCTCTCGGCCGACTCTGTCCTGAGGTACTGCTTTATTTGGATTTGTTGTGTCACACGACAAGCATGTTTGCACAGGGTTCACATGGTTTTCACAAGGTAGCTCAAGGTAGCTCAAGGTAGCACACGGTAGCTAGAGGTAGCTGGAGGTAGCTTTAGGTAGCTGGAGGTAGCTCAAGGTAGCTCAAGGTAGCACAAGGCAGCTCAAGGTAGCTCAAGGTAGCACAAGGTAGCTCAAGGTAGCACAAGGCAGCTCAAGGTAGCTCAAGGTAGCACAAGGTAGCTCATTCGCCAGTATGACGTTAGTTCAGTATAAAGTATAAAGTACAAATCTGAGGTACTTGCACTTTACTTGAGTATTTCTATTTTCTGCTGCAGATTAAAATTAACAATACAAAATGTAATCAATAAATACATGATGATATACAATAATTCCCTGGTCCCCAGGGAAAAAAGGCTACGCAGCAGTAAGTAATAAATAACATATACTGTACATACATTAAAAGTAGCTTCACATTTCCCAGCTACATGAACACATTACGTAATCAATAATTATAACCCAATATTAATTTAGAAATGGAAATTCTGCATAGTGCTAAAATACTTTTGCCACTTTTGTGCTTTTACTTAAATATCGTTTTCAATGCAGGGCTTTTACTTGTAACAGAGTATTTATACAGCATATTACCACTTGTACATAAGATCTGAGTACTTATTCCACCACTGGGTTAGTTTACATTTTGTTGATGAAAAAAAGCTTTCAAAGCATTGGTCAAGAGTTCCAAAGTTATATAACATAGGCCGGAAGTCACCAGTCGTCACCTGAGGCCTTGAGGTTTGACCTTTCGTCCTTTGTCGTGCAGGATTTCTCCGGTGCAGTTGTCGGATGCGGGCGTCTATACGTGTGTGGCACGCAGCCGAGCAGGCCTTGCAGAGCTCAGCTACGACGTCCAGGTCCAAGGTACCAGGCGCTCCGCCAGCCCACATTCGAGTGTCATCACTATGTTGGGCATGTGCACATGTCCTTCTCCTTGAATGAATGTCCAGATACATTTATTTTGCTTCAAATCGCAAAAATAACAGACTTGCACCACGTTGAGTTCAACGTTAACCCACTAGGTTACCCGTCGATCTGTCCCACAGCGCCTTCTGGTGGTAACTCACTACATTACCTCTGTATATGTCCCACAGCGCCCTCTGGTGGTAACTCACGACACTACCTCTGTATCGGTCCCATAGCGTCCCCTGGCTGTAACTCACTACATGACCTATCTATCTGTCCCGCAGCGCCCCCTGGTGTGGACCACGTGGAGCCCGTGGAGCCCGTCACGGTGGTATGGGGCTCCCTGGTGACGCTGACGTGCGAGGCCCGGGGCGTGCCCCCGCCCACCCTGACCTGGGTGAAGGACGGCCAGCCGCTGTCCCTCCACCGCAACCTGCTGCTGGATGGCCAGGAGACGCGCCTGCAGCTGCCCGACGTCACGCCCTCCGACGCGGGGCTCTACAGCTGCGTGGCCAGCAACCAGGCCGGCAGCAGCACCAAGAGCTTCAACCTCACCGTGCTCGGTAATCCAAAAACACGATCAGTGCGACGGATGTCTGTGGCGCTACTCACTAACCCACTGACCGGAGAAGGTGTTACGGCAGCCTAAAAAGGACAAATGGTAATACCTACGATTGGGCCCTGGCGATATGGCCCAACTCTTCCATCCCAAAATACTGTAGGTCATTTCATATCCCCATAACACTACTGTATGTATCACAATATTGCATGTTTTTTGCTAATACAATCAATGGTCTACATAACGTAACCACATTGTAAAGCCTTATTGCATACTAATGTGTGAATAAATACTTGACTAATGAGAAAGTACTGAGTATTTTTCGGAATGCGTGGCCATCAGAAGATGCTGCATGCATGTTTGAGTTTGATTCCGTTCCCCTCACAGAGCCCCCCAAGATATCCAGCTCGGGTTCCCCAGACGAGCTGACCATCGCCGTCAACGGCCCCTTGGAGCTGGAGTGTACGGCCGTGGGGGTCCCCGCGCCAACACTCAGCTGGCTCAAGGATGGACGTCCCATGGAGCGGACAGACGTGATCCAGGAGGACGGACGCTTTGTCAAAATAAGCAAAGTACAGGTAAGATCAGTAAAAAGGATGAACGGCGTTGCTAGCATACCATTCACTCTCAAACCAAAAGACTATTACATGTTCAACTGTAACCTGACAGTAATACAGAGCAACTGTAGCTTGACAGAAACATTTGTATTATTTTTACGTTTGACATTTTCCCCTTTCTTCCCATTCCAAAGTGGGGAGGATTTGTTATTAGTTATTTTCTTTAGCTCCACAGCGAAAGCTATTTACCCAGCAGCAGCCGTTTAACTTAAGATGGCGCTGCTCTGGTAAGACACTCCAGGTGATTGATGCTGTGCTATTTCAGGTGGAGGATGCGGGTCTGTACACCTGCTTGGCCAGCAGCCCGGCCGGAGAGGACGGAAGGAACCACTGGGTCCGAGTCCAAGGTGAGAGATTGTGTTTTCCTTGGCCAGGAGCTCAAGCAAGGAAACAGCTTGATGTCTCTTGTAGCCATGTACCTCGTGTCCTAATGAATCACTTTCTCTCTGGCTGGACTGGACATCGGTTGCACCCTGCTGCTAAATAAAAAATAAATCCGTCAATCACATTTTCCTGTAAATCCAAAAATATGGCTAGGGTTTATGTTAATTTCGTACCAATGTTTATTTTCATTGTTAATACAAATATATATATATAACTATATATTACTTTATATTGTCTACGCTACACACTTGCGTTTGTCCTGATGCTGCAACTCATCTCAAATACACTGGAAGCTGTTGAAAGTTCACGTCTCACACGCACGCCGCGCGCGCGTGTGTATATGTGTGTGTGTCTGTCCCTCTAGTACCACCCACTCTGCTGGGCTCGGGCGAGGTGCGGACCGTGACGGTGGCCTCCAAGGGCCACCTGACTTTGGAGTGCTTGGCTGACAGCGACCCTGCTCCTGAAATAGAGTGGTACAAAGATGACGTCAAACTGCAGGTGAAGATGCTGGTTGTCGTGACGGGTCACAGAATCCCTCCTCCCCCCCTCCTGCCCCACAATATCTCATGTGTTTGTGCTGCTGCTGCTGCTGCTGCTGCTGCTGCTGCTGCTGCTGCTGCTGCTGCTACTCTCCTCCTGCTCCTCTCAGCTGGGCGGGCGTGTGCAGAAGCTGGCGGGGGGGCAGTACCTGGAGATAGAGGAGGTCCGGCCAGAGGACAGCGGACATTACAGCTGCGTGGTCACCAACATGGCGGGCAGCACCAGCCTCTTCTTCGCCGTGGAGATTCTCTGTCAGTACCATGTTGAATGCAGTTTACACAGGTTGTGATTGAAGTGTGGAAAAACATACCCAATATATTATCATACTGTGGATATTCAAAATGAAGAAATAGAATAAATCAATCTATTATATTATAATTATGTATGGAAAGATACTATTGAGTTACAATTGATATTTCAGTATATTGTATATTGTATAGATTGTTGTTGTTGTTGATAGAATAGAACAGAAGACATTTAGACACATCTCTATGGTGATGCTATTGTTTGTGTGTATAGAAGGACCTCTGCAGCTTGACATGTCTGATTTTGTCTGGGTTCTCCTTCTGGCCCCAGTGCCCCCGGTGATCAAGGAGGGCAGCTCGGTGGTGACGGCACACCTGGGCCAGGACGCCGTGTTGCCCTGCGAAGCCCAAGGCGACACCTCGCCCACCATCATGTGGCGGAAAGATGGCTTCCCGTTGATTCATGACAACAATAAGTATGTGTGTGTTTGTAGATTTGGTTTCCATGTCATACAATCCCAGTGTCAGTCAATGTCAGATGTAGCCGTACGCTTTGATCAAAGCCACCACTCAGCCGTGCCCTGTGTTTTGTTGTGAATGTTTGGATCTCCTTTTGGGAACATTTATTCTTTGATTCATTCCGCTGATTCATGACAACAATAAGCCCCAACCGTGCTCCGCGTTCTGTCATGTGAACGGCATGTTTGCCTTGTTTACCGGTGGGGAACATTGAGTTATATTGTAGCTGATGAGGAGTTATACCTTCCAATACCGGGTGATTATCGCACCAGAGGATCCCGGTGTGCCCCGTTGTGTCTGTTCAGCGTTGTGATGTTGTTGTGATGTGTGCTGAAGGTACACCCTGCTAGCTGAGGGGTCGCTGCGGGTGCAGGGCGTTCAGCTGGCCGACGCGGGGCGATACTACTGCACCGTGTCCAACCAGGCCGGCTCCGATCACCGTGGAATGGACCTCCGTGTCTTCGGTGACTACAGCTCCCTGAAATAGTTGAAAGTGTTTTGGATATGGACGTTGTGGTACTTCGTCCCGTCGGGGGTTGTAGAATGTGCTAAGCTAGAACTGATGCGATTTTCTCAGGAAAGTAGCCATTGCCTATCTGTGTATCACATTGAGCCTGACGCCTGGAAGACCTACCTGAGCTTTGATGACTTATGTAACGTGTACACAATAAAATATCTATCGGCAAATGTTTCAAAGTAAACCCCAATCCACCACTCGCCAGCAGAAGGAAAAAGACTTCAGAGCACCAAACCCAAGCAGCACAGACGTACCAATCCCAAATAGATGCAAGACTGCCTCCTCCTGCCGCCTGTCTGACTTGAGCTTCTCTCTCCTGCGCCAGTGGGCCCTTCGATCAGCCCTGGCCCGTTCAACGTGACCGTGACGACGGGCGTCAGAGCCGTGCTGAGCTGTGAGACCACGGGAATACCTGCACCTCAAGTCACCTGGAAAAGGAACGGCACCCCGCTAGACATCAACCAGCAGCCGGGGGCGTACAGGTAAACTCCCTTCTCTCCAAGGGCCTCCGGTGGCAGAATCCCACCTTGTGACGGGTGCGAATCAAACAAAACATGCTTCTGTTTCCGTGGTTGCCCCAAGGTTGCTCTCCTCGGGGTCCCTGGTGCTGTCCTCTCCGTCCAATGAGGACGAGGGTTACTTTGAGTGCACGGCGGTCAACAGCGTTGGAGAGGAGCGGCGGGTCGTCGAGGTCCTCCTGCAAGGTGTGTTTGCCGATATTAAAGTCTGTTTGCACGACGACAACCGCAAAGGCTTTTGAGGGCCACGTGATCGCATTGTTTTTGTTTCGTCTTCGATAGTGCCGCCGTCTATCGAAGACGATGTCACCGCGGTCACCGCTGTAAAGATGGCTGCCGTGGCGCTGCCCTGCCAAGTACAGGGGCGGCCATCGCCCGCTGTCACCTGGACCAAAGGGGGGTCCAAGCTGAGCGCCAGAGGGGGAACGCATCGGATCCTGCCCACTGGTACGGCGTATTTCTGCATTCATTTTTCTACGTACCACCCCACCTACAATCCCCACATACAACACTCTGCCATACACGATCTGCTTTTGCGTCTGTGTGTCTTCTCTGTGTCCAGCCCCAGTTCTCACCCTCTCTGGTCACCTCCTCTGTAGCTCTGTGCTGCTATGTGTAAACTGTCATGTGTGCTGCTGTGATTCCTGATTATTCCTGAGTATTGCTGATTCCCCCTTGGCCTATTGCCTTGTTTTGTACAGGATTGATGATTGATGATTCATGATGATTATGACGATGATGACAATGATGATGATGATGATGACGATGATGATGATGATGGCGATGACAATAACGATGACAATGATGATGATGATGATGATGATGATTCTAGGTGTGCTGGAGATCCTAGCTGCAGTTCCAAGCCACGCTGGCAGGTACACCTGCTCCGCCCGCAACCCGGTTGGGGTAGCGCACAAGCACGTCACGCTCACCGTACAAGGTAAGGTGGCCCCTCGGAGGCTCGTCCAATGGTAAAGGATCTGCAGTTGATAACGTGGGTGTTTATCGGTGGCGATCAGAGCCCCCTGAGATACGGCCCATGGCAGAGGAGGTGCAGGTGGTTCTGCATCACGGGACCGTTCTTCCCTGTGAGGTTCAAGGGTTCCCCAGGCCTTCCATCACCTGGCAGCGAGAGGGAGTACCCATCTTAGCAGGTAGGAACCGTGACCACAACATTAAAGAGGAATCAAATGAAGCGACTACATGTAACTGTAGAACTCTTCTAGGGTCATTTTCACACCTAGCCGGGCTTTTTGGAGTCTTTAATTGATACCGTGTGAGCAACCTCCCCAAGCTATAGAAGCCCATTCATTGACCCCTGCTTCTCGTGACTTATATTGTCTTCTAATGAATTTGATTAGTTCGGTTAGTTCATTTGTAATGTTGAAATGAAAACAAATAGCAACTTTTTCCAGGGTCTTGGCAACTCTGGACTCGCTCTTGGTCTTGCATGATCGGCCTGCCAACTAGGCAGCTTTTCTGTGTATCCTGGCTCACAGTGATCGGGGCATAACAATCCCATGATCAAACTCAGAATCTCCTCCTTCATCGTCAGACTGTTTTGCTAACAAGTCTATTACAACGCAATTTTGTTGAGCAATGATATGCATCCTCAAATTGGGTCTGGATCTATTTCCTGCATTTGTAAAAGAACGAAGCAAAACACTGTGAAATATGATCATAATGAAAAAACAACATACGTCACAAGAAAATGAGATGTGTGTTCAGTCTAACATGAAGTTTGCAACTAAACAACAGCATTGGCGATAGACAGATGGTTTATCCAATCACCTGCCAAGGATCTTTTGAAAGTGCCTGCTCTTTCCAATGACGACTTCCCAGATGGTTCTGTGAAAGAAACCATCTGGTGTGTCAGGTTAGGGGTTATTCACACAGTTATCATATATCAAAATAATGAAGCAAGCAATGCAAAAACACACCAAAAGCCCGGATAGGTGTGAAAATGACCCCAGATGCGAAATGGCCCTTTAAGCACACGTTAAGCACCTATGCTGCACCCGACAAATGGACTGAAGCACAGCATGGAAGGACCCAAAGGGCTTGAATACGTGACTCTTCTGAACACAGGACACCGACTGGCTGTGCTGTCGAACGGAGCCTTGAAGTTTTCCAGAGTCACTCTGGGTGACGCTGGGACATACCAGTGCCTGGCACAGAACGAGGCTGGCACAGCAGTAGGCAGGACCAAACTAGTGCTTCAAGGTAAATACACAGTTGTTATTGTTAGTTAACCTGACAGAAGTGGAGGGAAAATTCCATTCAAACCGTTCCAGCGAAGGGCTCCTCCGCAAGTTCATTCTTGATCTATTCCTGTTTGTTCCATTTGGTGGACACTTTTATCTGAAGCGTCTAATCCGACTCTAGACTCACGTTGTAAAGAAAAAACTCCATATCGACTTTTGATGAAATCCATTGATGTCGATGATCGACTTGATCTCTAAATGCTGGACGCATATGAAGCCATGTCTGTGGACCACATGCGTCCTCAGTGCCCCCAGTGCTGAGCGTACCGCGGGTGGAGTACGTGGCGGTGCTGGGCCAGCCGGTCAGCCTGGAGTGTGTGGCGGACGGGCAGCCCCAGCCGGAGGTCACATGGTACAGAGACAGGAGGCCTCTCCTGGATGGTGCTCACCTGCGCATCTTCGCCAACGGCACCCTGGCCATCGTCACCAGCCAGCGCAGCGATGCGGGCGTTTACACATGCACCGCCAAGAACCTGGCCGGCAGGGCCAGCCACGACATGAGGCTCGGGATTCAGGGTCAGTCCACTTTGTTTGTTTGTCTGTTTCTTTCTTTCTTTCGTTCTTTCTTTCTTTCTTTCTTTCTTTCCATGGTGATGTCATTCAATTAACCAAGCAATCCTCTTGCCTTTCAGTTCCTCCCATGATTCTTGCAGGCCAATCAGAGCTGTCGGTCATCCAGGGCTTCCAGGCCCTGTTGCCCTGCGCGGCTCAGGGTTCCCCAGAGCCCAGAGTCTCATGGGAGAAAGATGGCGCCGTCGTGCCCAAACTTCCAGGCAAATTCACCGTCCTGCGCTCAGGGGAGCTGATCATCGAGCGGGCGGAGGTCAGAGATCTGATATGTTACAATGAACCGCAGCGGGCGATTCTGTCTTTACTGTCTTACTATTTTTTCAAATGTATCATTTTTTTCTCGTACAGCCAGGAGATGGAGGTGTGTTCACTTGTGTAGCCACCAACGCGGCGGGCTCTGTCAGACAAGATGTCCGCCTGTCCATCAACATGAGGCCCGCCTTCAAGGAGATTCCTGGTGACGTGACCCTCAATGTAGGTCAGAGTCTGGCCCTGTCCTGCCACGCACAGGGAACCCCCACTCCTAGCATCTACTGGACAGCAAACAACAGTCCCTATCCAGGTAGTAGATACAGCCCACCCCAATACACACACACACACACACACACAGACACACACACACACACACACATGCATGCATGCTCCTAATGCTAAGCCTAACCCTAATGCTGTGCTGGTTGTTGGTTGCATGGTGGTTTTGTCTGGGCTACACGTGTGTCACTCTTCACTGGGGATATGAAACCATATTGACTGAAGTGAGGGGCTTAACGGATGCTTGGTGCTGCAGGTGTGACGGTGGACGAGTCTGGCCGGAGCTCCCTGCTGGTGGAGAACGTGACGGCTCGCCACACAGGGACCTACACGTGCGTGGCGGAGAATAGCGTGGGGGCCATCCGGGCGCTCTCCTTCGTTCGCATCAGAGGTAGGCGGGGGCTCCCCTCAGAACCCGCAAGTGCGTCAATAGCAGAGTCATTGACAGTATAAAAATCACCCAAGGATCATGAGAGACAACCACAGAACAACACACAGACAACCTCAGAAATGCACATAAAATATTTGACATTTTCCCCCCACTTTCTGAAGAAGTAAAGGAAAGCTAAAGGAATCTTCAATATGAAGAAGTGGCGCTACACATGCTTACACATGCTAACAGATGGAACAGCGTTTGACTGGAGAGAGCTTTCTCTAGGTGCCAAGATAATGTCCACAAAGGCCTCTAAAACTAAGCAGTAACGTGAAGGGTATCTCACTTGTGATATCATCATTCCCAACAACAATACTACGACTGCCGTCTCTCTGCAGAGCCCCCGGTGCTGAAGGGCGAGGCCCGCATGTCGCAGACCGTCGTCCAGGGCGACACGGCCATGCTGGACTGCCCGGTGCACGGCAACCCCAGCCCGGCCCTGCGCTGGCTCCGCGACGGCAGGCCGCTGCTCCTCCGCTCCCTCAGGCTACAGGGCTTCCACAACGGCTCCCTGGCCCTCTACGGCGTCACGGTGAGGGGGCCCGTCGGCATACTGCCCAGGGGCCGCTCATCGGAACGTATGGGAATGTGTGGACGGGGGGTGGGGGGCACACGGTGGGCAGCTAGGTCCTTGCTCTGCAGTAAGACTGTGTCATTGGTGTAGGCCCAGTTTATTCCTCGTTTATTCACTCTTGGGGGTAGTTAAGGCGTGTGGTGTGGCTGGCTGGTTTAAGCAGCTTCACCTGCCCTGAGTGTTGCTGATTAGCCTCATGTCAGTACTTCCAACCTGCTCTGTCTACACAACAACTACAACTCTGCAATAAATCGGTTTTGTTCAACGTCAAGCCCAGGAGAAAAGTCATGGCGAGCAAAATTAATTGGGAGCAACATTCCCATTTCCATCTGCAGTCCGCGCATGTGTGTGTGTGTGTGTGTGTGTGTGTGTGTGGTTTATTTGTATGTGTATGTGTGTGTGCGTATATGTATGGGAGTAGTGTGTGTGTGTGTAGGTGCACGTGTGTGTGTGTGTGTGTGTAGGTGTTTCTATGTGTGTGTGTGTGTGTGTGTGTGTGTGTGTGCGCGGTGCACCTGCA
>OMOU01076293.1:0-13427 GCA_900312585.1 Malacocephalus occidentalis | reverse complement strand
GGTCTTTGACACAACTTTTGTTATGTGTGTGTTGAACAGGCTAGTTCTGGGAGTGGGAGGGCCACGGGCAGATCCTCTTGTCTGTGCCTCTTCTTAATCTCAATGTGATGGAGGTTGACAGCCGTTTACACCATTATTAATGAATGACGCACATTCCTGTGTACCTCAGTACTTATACCGTACTGTAGGCTAGCCTAGCAGTAGCGCTTTTGTTGGCTACATCAGGATTCCAGGAGCCACAAATTATGTTGTTCTCTGTATTGTTATCGTCGGTGCTGTGTAATCACTCATATTTCAGTGATGAGTCACGGGCCCATGGAAGGCCAGGTATTGTTGGCCTCCAGAATGTCACCCACCCAGCATGACCAGGGCCGCCATTTAAAGAGTCAACCGCAGGCTCCTCTACATAAATGTCTTTCTTTTTCTGTTAAGGCATTGTAGACGTGAATTGACCCCAGGGATAACGCTTACATTTTTATTAAAAAAATACAGAGGCCTAGAAGATCAGTTATGGCAGGCACTATTGATCACATCAAATGGATGGTTTCAGTTTGCAGGCAAATAGCAGCACATTGACAAGACAGACATAAAATATGTTGTATGGCCATATGGAGTACTTTGATGATGACAAACAGCCATGGCTGAGTAGGTAGTCATGATAACAGAAGGGTTTGAACATTTGTGACACAGTGCTTGCAGGTTAGTTGCCAGGTACCATGCCTGACTCCAGATTTCCTGTCAAACAGCCGGTGAACAGATGGCTCATATGTTGAGGACAGGTGCAGGGGCCTAGCATAGTACAGCAGTTAGCCATCCAACTAAGGATGGCTTCATTCATGTCCTTATAAGTATACCATGTGTATGTCCATATACCTGATGAGCATAGATTATTGTACATGAAAAATCGTCTTTCTTCACTGCACTCGCTGTCGAATACAGGTTTCAGATTTGATCAAATTCTTCACATCACATCACTGATCACATAATATCATCATCTGATCATTATGTGATCAGATAAGTGTAACAAATTCAATTCTAGTGTAGTCTCACAGAATAAACAGAATGCTGGAAACGTATCATGCATATTGGCTTTATGAATCGTTTTTGGTCATTTAAATGACATTATTTACCTGATTTCATCGTTTAAGGAAACATGATCGACGACGACAACATTTTAAACTATTTAAACACAAAAAAAGAAAATATACACTATACATTATGTTGTCAGATGCTGGACCACCATCTACAGAATATTCAAATATAAGCTTTTTAAAATACATTTAGCTGATTTATGGCAGTCCGAGGGCCAGCAAACTCCCATCACATTATTTATGATATTGATGTGATATTTGTTACGGTGAGTCACAAGTGCTGTGTCAGCCTCCAGAGCATCTCACCATTATTTTATTAGGATTATTTATTATTATTATTATTATTTCTCATTTTCCAATTGTATTCATTTGCAGAGCATATTACATTTTTTGTATTCACAAACCTCAATAGGGGACACTATGTCCAATGTGCCTCTAGAATATAACAACACAAACATTTTAACATGATGATCCTGTCTGTTTGACAGGACCTTTCCTTTGATGGAACGGGCTGTATAACAAACAGAATATCGTGTGACGCCAAATGGCATTTCATATTGTCTTCCAGGGCAGAGCCGCGCGGGTGAAATGGAATTGTGCTTTAAACTCCTCACGGGTTTGCTGTTGCTCATCCAAGCTTGTCACCCGACGTTGCTCCAAAACACCACCGACTCAACCGGCAGGACCATTGATCAGAGCTGGCTCCGTGAACTGGCCCACAACGGCCTTGGAAGCCATGTCCTCAACGAAGAGGAGCCCACAGCGATGGACCGAGAGCTGGACGACAGCGGCTTGGCATCAACGGACAACGTTATAACTGGTTTGGCGATCGGCTCAATGCTTCTTTCCAGTGGGGAAGACGAGGTAAACCCGGAGCACGATTTGAATGGGACATACGATGGCATGACTGTCACCACCACCTCATGGCCTCCAGAGGAGACCCATACAGGAGCCAACGCCTCAAGTGCCCCTGCTCCTCCCAATACTGAAGCGGCAACGCAACAGATCCCGAACCCCAGCACAAACAGTGGTTCCGACACACCGGCTGAAGTTCTGAACGCAACAATGGTTCCATCGAACTATACTGATCAAATTACTTTAAATGTGTTCCCATCCCCAAAACCCTCCAATGCCACTGATCTCAACGAATCCACCTTGGCACCAGAACACCACACAACCAATGAAACCCATGAGCCAGACCTGGAGAACACAGACAATACCACATCCAGTAGAACCAACATTTCCACCACCACAGCGCCAGAAAGTAGCGCAGCACCCAGCACACCTTTGCCTACTAACACAACCACAGAGTCCCCCTCCCCAGAGTCGACAAAGGATGAGACGGTCCATCCTGAGACCATGACTACCATCATCCCGGCGACGACAGAAGGGAGCAACTTCACAGACAAAGATGGAGCCTCGGGAGGAGACACCATAGAGAGAGGTACAACGACACTTTCAATCTCGTTGAAAAATGGCAACCAGATTGCCGTGTGTGTACAGACTACAACTGCTGAGTGTGTTTTCAGCAGTGATTTGGAATAATTGGAGCACATTTGCATCTCTTCATGCCGGGCCGGGGATGAATTACCTCAGACCTAGTGCTCCAAGGCACTTGCACTTAAGTTACATCACCACTGGGCTTCCTTTACACATTAGTTTCTCTCTGACTTCTTCTCCGACATTAACCTAGAGTCTTTTTTTACCCCCATTGGTGCAGCAGCACAGAAACTCCCTTATTTCAATGGAATAAGCTGGGTTGGGTTTCAAGAGTCTTTCCATTTGCCTCCAAAGGGAAAAGGGGTCCGTTACATGTCCCCACTACACAGGACAATGTGGCCTTGTGTAAGACACACACCAGGGAAAAACAGGGTCATTGGCTGGGGTCGAAACTAGTTACACTAGCTGTGTACAGGGGCGTGGGACCACACTATCCTTTTACACCATAATAGCTTTCTTCTCATGTTTCTCATAGTGATGTGAAAGCTGATAATTCAAGTTCATCACAAATCCAATATAATTGTATTGTGTTGTATATATAACACAATAAAATAATATTTGATTATATACACAGTATATATCTATATCTATGTTTTTTTGTTTTGAATCTGTTGATCATGCTGATACGTTCCGGCAAAAAAATTGAATTCCTTTGCAGTGTTTGTTAATTGCATTCATTACTCAATATTCAATCACTGTTGAATTATTCTAGTGCAAATTGGCAAAATTAAACTGGCAGCTGTCTACGTCAATATTAATCAGCAAGAGTCGTTTGACAATGTATTTGTGATAAAGGGTATCGCTTGTTTTTGTTACTTGTACTTGAACACATTACACAAAAGTTGTTTTTGGCTGTTTTCCCTGTCCTAGGTGTGGCATCAGGCTCTGAGGCAAACAAGAGGAAGGAGGCCTGGGCAGCCATTTTAGGAACGGCCGTGGTAGTGTGTGTGCTTGCCTTGGTGATCTATGTCATCCTGAAGAAAAAGAACCAGAAGGACTTCTCCCACAGAAAGTTGGTAGAGTTCTCTTCAGACCCAGGTAAAGTCATATCCACAATACTATTTTTGTCAGGAACCACTCAAGTCATAGATGTAACATTTATGACCACACTACACTACACTATGTATTTGTAGTGTGGCGTTATGGTGCTCCCTGCCGAAGGGTTGAAATCATGATATACAGACGTCACACAATGCTTTGACAACAGGGAGCACTATACAATACATCTTGATCTGATATCTCAACCCATTAAGTTACATACAGATATAGAGCAGAACCAGCGCAGGTGGAGGCTGGGGTGGGAGTGATGGGTGAAATACAGCTCAACACATAACTCACAGAGAGAGTGTGTTTGTGTGATATGGAAGGTCTTAAATTGGCCACCTGTCTGTGTATGTGCGTTTGATTGGACCACTTGGCTGTCAGCTGTCAGCGGCGCATGATTAGAGTGTCCCATGAAGTAAAAATGATGACATGTGAAATGTGCAGTTTTGTTCTGGATGTTAAATGACAATTGTGATGACATTTCCAAAGGAACAATTTAAGAATAAGTATGTCCAAGTTTCTCAAGAATATACATTAATACAATGTGCCCATCCATGTGAATCAATCCACAGAGTTTTCCAGTACAAATAGTTTTATTCTGGTCCTCTCTTGAAAGTTATAAACAACTCAAGCTACTAGAGGTTGCTAATGGGAACACTCATATAGTGCAAGTCTAAGTCAGAGGAAGAAATGTCTGTTGTTGAGTTGTTCTCTCCGATATGTTGTTAACACATTTTCATATTTACAGTTCTTAGACTAGACAACAGCGAGCCGTTGGACTTAACCTATGGCAGAGGAGCCTATTACAACCCAGCACTGCAAACGGACAACTTCCAAATGACCAGCATGCCATCACAATACAACTAGCCACTCTAAGATGGCTGCCTTGAGTGAGGCCATACCAGCATCTTTTAGATTGTAATAATTGTAGATTGTAATAATAGTGTTTATAGAGCCGGAAGATTAACAAAAGTGTTGTGAATACATAACATGAAAGATGATACGATAACATATGATCAAAAGATGTATTTAATTCTATTTGTTCAGCTTTACTGCAGTTATAGCCAACATTGCAAGATCATCAGGCTCAGCTATTTAATTTTGTTGCCAAATAAACGTTTTTTTTTTCTTTCCGAAGGATACAAAAACAAAAATGTGGAAGGGGGCCTTAGGGGATTTCAGTGTAACTTTTCTATCATGTGATGTGACTGCTGTAAAGGAAGGAGCACTTGCTTGAATGATCAGAGCTGGTCACTTTAAACAGCAGCCAAGAACGAGTTCAAGAAAGTACAAGAATTCTACGTATATTCTATGTATATTTCATTACGACGAAGGATAACCGAGGGTAAAATGTTGAGTAATATCGCCGATTGTTTAGGCCCAAGTCGGGCAATTGGGCATGAGCGACAGTGCATCAACAGCACACTCTTGGTTGTGGTGAATGGCTCTGGATACTGGCCAAATAATGGACGAAAACAACAGCTCGTTTTTACATTGCAACGAGAATGCCAAGAGTGGGAACATCTGCTGTGATTTGACTGAGTTTACCTGCCACCAGAGACAGTGTGATGCTGTTCATTATTTATAGCCTGGTGTTCTGCTATACTGGTTCATGGATGACAACTAAACAACTTAGGTTTGTTGTCAAAGTGGGCTGCTGTAACTACCTGAGTTTTATTAGGCATTGTAACTACGCACAGTGGGTTGTTATGTCAATTTAGGCCCTACCCTCTAGATACAATCACCATGGATACGAATTAAAATAAGGTTTGTTATTGTAAATGTTTTCATAATACCTACACAATAGTTTTTCTTTTGACAAGCTGAACCTCAACTCTTTGTGGGGAACATAATTATCATAAGAACATAATCAGCTGTTTGTCTGATCAAAAGTGATTATCATCTTGGTGAATGGTGTGTTTCAAAGTATATGTCCAACAATAATCCAAATTATATTTAACCTTTAAGTCATATTATAACAGAATAACTAACACCGGTGCTGAAACTCTGATATATCTGTACAATAACATTTGTTTGACGTATTCACACATGTTTTAGAAGAGGCACCAGGGCTCTGTCCTCTCAGCTGATTGGGCTACTTCAAGCACACAGCACGGCACTGTGTCACATTCAACTGGCAGCAGTGCAATTGTCTGTTTTCTTCCAATTGATCAGGCCCTTTATGTGTGTATCCTAATACAGTCTTCAGACTGTTCATGTTTCAGCCATCTACAAGTGGTTGAGGAGTTGACAGGGCTGAGGATGAGCCCACTCCTGGGTATAGACAGTAGTTCAGAACGTAAGAGCGGTTGTAGGTTGCCGGTTCAACCCCTGGGCTCCTTAAGTGTTGAGGTGTGCCTGAGAAAGATGCCTAACCCTAATTGCTCCTGACGTGTTGCTTGTTACCTTGTATGGTTGACACTGCCGTCGGTGGGTGAATTTGAGGGAACAGCAAAGTGCTTTTGATAAAAATGCAATCCATTTTTACAAACAATGCGAAACGGCATCATGGACCGTGGTCCGTAGGGTTAGGGGGCCCGTAGAGAGACTGGGCCCACCGGCATCAGCCACACAATGGCTTATGGGTGACGTAGTAAATGGTAACGTGATCATTACAGTCTACTTTGAGCTTAATGGAATAAAAATGTTAGTTGTCCACATATGGTTGCATCATGCTGTTTGGGAAAAAACAAGATGGCGATGGCCAATTGGCAAACTCAAGGCTTCAAAACAGTATTCCACAAAAATCAATGGGATGCTGTTTTAGCGAGGTAAGTATTCTGGAGGCTGTCCAACCTATGGTATGCAAATGCTATTTTTTGACACAAACCGTATTTGAGTTGGTAGAAATGGACATGTAGAGTGCATTATTATTTCATCCTAAATATTGTCAGATTAACTACTGCATACTGTATACCTACATACGTGCACACAATGCACGTGTTTGCGCACACACACACACGTACACACACACACATACACACAAACAAGTAGGATACTTTGTTTTTGGTGGGACGTAGAGCCAAACATCGCAGTGGGGAGAAGATCCACTTTTAATTATGCAATTCAATATAAGCCAAGCATTCTTTGATGCTATGTGGAAATCAATTCGCTTTTATCAAGTCATTATTTTGTATGGGTAGGCTTTGGTTCACTTACAGGTATAGCTTAGGGAAATTAATTGAAATGAAATTCTATGATGGCAATCTTAATTGAAGTCTCTTCACGTTCAACAAGGCAAAATTTGGGTTCTTAGGAAAACTGATTGTGCTGAGATTACTCTTCTGTTCTCCCAAAACGTAACAGTCTTTATCTGTCATCTGTGAATTAAAGTGCAAGGCGTTCATTTTGATTGAATTTGTGCTGGTCAATCACAGTTCCATTGCTCAGCGGTAAAATAACATGAGATTATGAATAAAACATTCAAATCAAGAGATTTACCTGAGTGCTCTCCAGCAACCAAACACACACTGGATATTTGTAACAAACACCCTTAATCCCCCCATAACAGATTTTATGAAAGTTCATCAGCAAAATAATAAAAATAAAATGAAAAAATAAAAGTTCTTAACCTCAGTGACCTCAGTGTAAACATGTACTCTAATTCCACTGTTTTCAAGTCAAAGATCAGCATTGCTTATACACTGTATGCATTGATGACAGACTGACTCTGGTGTACGACAGCTCCCGTGGACCTCAAATGACAAACATTGTATTTAGTGAGAGAGGGAGAGCAGGAAAAAAAATGACGAGAAATGTGATCTGCACATATGGCAGCGATTGTGCAGCTGCTGCCACAGAGGGAGAGGAGGGGGTGGGCTCATATTTACAATGTTTAGACATGAGCCGAACACTTGGGCCTCTGCTTCTCCCAGACACATTTTTGGCATTTCTTTATTCAACAACAGCTTGAAGGTGCACCTATGTCCATGGATTTTATCTCTATTCTGTTCATGCAATAAAATACCTCTTTTATTGAATTTGAAGACAACGGCATTTATTTATTTCCAATTTGTATATGTACAATATATTTATTTTTTGTTCTTTGTGCTACAATCATAGGGGATTTCTTTATTTATTTATTTTGGAATAAATTAGCAGCTTAATTAAATGTCCAAACAGGCAGCAGGCTGAACATCAGTGCTGTGCGCAATTCTTGTCACTGTCTTCGCAGACAGCCGAGTGGCAGCAGCAATCTGGCAACGCACGGCATGTGAAACCATGTACTGGCCCTTCCACCGCTGGACTGAGACTAGACAGGAAGCTCCTCTCTACAATATGGATCCATTTTGTGTTTATTTTGTCCGTGTGTGAGTGTTATCTGGCCGCACAAAACATCAGGATGTCGGAGGAGGGAGAGTGGAAACCATCACTCATACCGGCGTACACACATATGAACATGTAAACACACACAAACATTTAAACACACACAAAAACAACACACCCACGCACATAAACTAACACACACGCGCGCGCGCACACACACCCACATACTGTTATAACGCAGAAATTAAAGCTCTTCCCCTTTGCTTCTCTTCCTGTCCGTCTCTCCTCTGTTCCCAGCTGGGTGCATCAGTCTGCTGAGAAAACAGTGTTCCACCATCACAAATTGGCTCGTAATAAAGATCCTTTTCCTTTCCCACGTCGATGTGGACGGTAACACATTTTTACAAATAGCTGGTGGTGAAATTGAGACCACAGGATCATGAACAACTTTTTCCGTATGTAAAGGGATTTTAGAATTCGACCCATTTGTTGAACGCCATTGCAACCTTTGCTCAGTTGTAAAATACAATTTTTGGCGTTCAAGCGTGAAATTTGCATGTCAGGCATGGGTTGCCCTAGCAACCTTAGGGCAGGTTGAGTAAATCTACACACTGCAGACGAAACACATACAAGTGGGCATGGATGTGTACACACACACACACACACACACACACACACACACACACACACATACACAGGCACGTATGCATGCATGCACACACACAGACATAAAAAGCAGCAAGAGAATATCGTGGCCACGCCAGTGCTAACCGCCGAGTTGGAAGTCGCATAGCTCAGCATCCCGTGAACAGCTCAATGAAAAATGAGGCAGGCCGTCACATCGAGAGAACTCACTGGGGAGAATGTATGGCAAAAGTAATCAATTATCACACCTTCCACTGCATTCCCATTGCAGTGGGTCCTTGATTATTTAAGGGAATTAGCTATCGATCAGCTAAGCCACCAGCCAGCTCGCCCATCAGCCGGTGGGCCATTGACTACAAGCTTTTCACAATTCGGCTCGCTAAACCGGGAATGGCTGCTTAAGCAATTACTTGGCAGGTGACTTATGATGACTGGAAAGCAATGCAGAAATGAATCGGTAGTAATTATATATATGGGAGGGCGGACAGGCTCCCCGCTGAAAAGTCCAAACCAAAGGAAACGTCCCGCCATATGGGCACGGAGCGTTGGAATGCAATGCGCGTATACAGTATTGACTCTCCGGTGCTCGGTTCATGATCAGCATTATCGTCTGAGTTTGCGTCGCTGCAATCAGCCTCTCTTCTCCTCAGATAAGAGAAAGGAGCACATTATGCTGCAAATGGTGTTGCCGAGTGCTGCATTTTGTCAGCCCCTCCGTGTGCCGCAGAGGAATATCTCTCTGGTCCAAAAACCTGATTGTACATCTATAGCCAAGCCATGGCTATCTGCAATCCTTCTGGGAACTGCAATAATAGGCTCTGTGTTCTGCCCTGCTTTTGATGGGGGGTGTTTGTGGGTATGAAAATCAGAAAATGGTCCGTAGAGAGGAAATCTCTCTTGCACAAACGGCAATTAAGGCCTAAGAATCCCAATATCTTGGACAGATATTATGCCCGATTCAGGTGCTGGAAAACAAAACCGTTTATGTAATGCCCAATATCTATTCATGTTGTATGCCAGGCCTACAGTGTGCTTTGCAATAATGAAGAGTGGGAGCACGCATTGGTTTAAACTATTCTCCACTCTGTACCTCAAATGTTGAAATTAAAACTGGAAACATATTGATTGAAAATACAACACACCGATCAATTTCCCATTGTTTTTTTTTTCTCTATATGGGTTGTGCTTCAACATGCTTTGCGGGCATATCTCACACACTGCTCAAGCAAGGGTGTGTGTGTGTGTGTGTGTGTGGGGGGGGGGGGGCTCTGTCAGCACATCACTATCCCAGACCTCTAAGTGCACCACTGACAAAAATGGCAGGCGGTGAACAATTGAAATCGCATCCCCAGAAAACAACGGGAGGGATAAAAAAGAAAAAGAAAAAAGAAAGGAAAGGGAAGGAAAGGAAAGTAAAGATGGTACAGATGGAGACACAGGCTGATAGGGGAGCAGCGGCTGCTGCTGCTGCAGCCACTGCTGAGTCTCACAGACCAGGTTGCCAGCTCCCAGCCAAGATGCTCATCCCAGATAGTGAGGCAGGCTGCAACACAGGCGGGGGGGGTTGCTATCCTATTGGTGTGCTTGCTCAGGTCACTCTGCTTTGATGACCAAAAGTGTTTGTTTTGTGTGTGAAAAAAGCGAAGCATATAACATACCTGCAGACATGCACACACACACACACACACACAGCTTAAAAGTGAGGCTGAGAAGAATCAACAATCAATATTGGTAACTACACATTTGTGCTGCAGGACTCTGTGTGTGTGTGTGTGTGTGTGTGTTCAATGCCCAGGTGCAGCATAGCTGAAGGAGTTCAAAAAGATAGGGGGCTTGTGTTTTTTCGTCGTCTTCCCCCTGAGTGCTCATAAGTCCACGCCACACGTCAGACACACGTGAGTCGATAGCACCTTATCTGCCCGCTAATAGAACAGTATGTCAACATCCACAAGAGACACACTGCTACAAGAAACCCTATGCAGACACTGTATGATGAAGCATTCTGGGATTCCTGGCCTGATCCCATTCTACATACACGCGTGCATACATGTGTGCACACACACGCACACACATAGACCTTAAAAAGCATGGGCAAGACTCAGCCAGTATTCATTAGCTTTGTTTTGGTGTTCATATGGATTGCGCCACTGCACTCTCAGCCACCAGGGTTCACATGTTTCCACTAATCATTCATGTCCTGCTTTATTACCTCACACTCTCTCTTTCCCTCTCTCTCTCTCTCTCTCTTTCTCTCCCTCCATGCTATTCAGTGTCGGCCTCCTGCGTCTCTGTATCCCTCTGCTCTCCCCTATGGTGTGTATCATACTGTGGCGAGACAAAGAGCTGATTATAATCTGCCACAAGCCGCTGCACAGAGGACACTCAGCTATTTGAAGGCTGCAATGCAGAGGATGATACCATTTTAGCCCCATAGGCTGCCTCTCTCTCTCTCTCTCTCTCTCTCTCTCTCAATAACATCACAAAATAAGACCAGATCAGATAATAAATATACATATACATAGATATACATAAATACACTAAATGAAACAGAAATGGAGTTGGTGTGGCCTCACTGGCTGTCCATTTATGGCAAGGTGCTTTGAATTTTGCTGCCAGAGTGGCCAGGTCCTTGTTTTCTCCCAGAATGTGTGGTAGCTTCAGTTAGGAAGTGCAGCTCTTTCTCTACTGCCCCCAGACTGCAGTGTGAGCACAGGCTCTCCTCTCTGGGCAACCAGGTCTGTCTGTGTCTGCCTTTTTCAATAGCGAGGTGATGCTCACTGAGTCTGTACATTGTCATGGTTTTCCTGAGTTTTCTCTTTTTTTACTGTACTCAGGTAACTAGCTGTTGAATATTCATGTTTTAGCTATGTAGTGGAGTGAGTGGAGGTCACTCATTTTTAGGTGTTGCCAGAATTACAGTGCTCTTTTCTGGATTTTGTTAATTAAAGGGTATTGGCTTAATTCTGCCCTGTATGCATTGTTGACCGTTTTCCTCTTTACCTGAAGGATAAAGGGCTTCAGTTGGGTGTTTGTCCCAATTTGAAAATTCACATTTTGTGAGGACCGCAAACCTCACAGCCATGAAGTGCAACGGGTTCAATAACTGATGAGAATAGTTTGATCCAAATTCTAATTGGTAGTTAGAGTTGGATAGATCTTTTGATGGAATAAAATGCCCTTTTTGCCTTTTCTTTAAGTTCCCAATTGTAAAATGATTTGTGTTTCACTGTAGTCTGGAATGCTTTTGGAAAATTAGGACCTTATTTTTTTGGCGATTGATTTTCGGGGCCCATGTTTGACAAAATGTTGCCAATATACTCATGCTTTGCTGCAGGCCCTCTTTTGTTGGTCACAACAAAACCAAATCATCTGCATAGAGCAGATGATTTGGTTTTGGGTGTCCTGCGGTATGAGTCCTGGAACTGTAGAATTATGTAATGTCTGTGCCAATTCATGAATATACATTTTGAATAGTGCATGACTCAAACTGCAGCCTTGCTCTTTTGGTGGAAAAAGTCAGTCCTGTTACACCCGGTTTTGACTGCTGGAGTACATAGATTGGATTACATCATACAGTCATACACCCCCCACACCACTCTGAATGAGTTTATATAATAGTCCTTTATGCAAAATAGAGTGAAATGCCTTTTGGAAATCAACAAAACAGGCAAATATTTTACTTTTATTTTGGTTGACATATTTATTGATTAAGGTGTGAAGGGTGAAATGTGGTCTGATGTCCGATAATTTGGGATAAATCCAATTTGGCTTTTATGTAATACATTGTGTTCTGTGAGGTAGTCGATCATTCTTGTGTTAAGTATGCTGCAGAACACTTTCCCAAGGTTAGAGTTGACACTGATGCCCCTGTACTTGTTTGGGTCACATTTATCACCCTTGTTATATATGGGGGTGATAAGTCCTTCATTCCAGAAGTCAGGGAAGTAGCCTATTTTTAATATAAAAATGAAAAGCTTTAGAATGGCCAATTTTAATTGGAGGTCTGTATATACGAGCATCTCATTCAGGATATCATCCATGCCACAGGCCTTTCTGGGCTGGAGATTTTGTCTAAAAGGCCTTTTGTTTAAATGTTTCCAATTGTCCCAGAATTGGTTCATGTTAGTTGATTCTTTTGATCTCTTGGTTGTTTTTGTATATGTTTATTTTTCTTTGCTGTGATTGTATGTTTATACCTCTTCACTTCAAATATCTTGGTTGTTAGGTTGCCGATGTCTTTGGTTTGATAGTTTTCTCTGAGTTTTTCTCAGTTTTTTGCATTCAGAATCATTCCAATAAACTGATATTATTTTTGTTGATTTTAGTGGTGGCCAAATTAGAAATATGAGCTACATGGTCAAATCATTTGTTTTGGTGGGATACTGCCAGGTTCATACATTTTTTATCAAGTGGGTAATTTGTGGATATAAATGAGTTTAGGAATTGTCAACTGATCACCACCTGGTGGTGAGTTGGATCAGATGGCGGGGGAGGCTGCCGGACAGACCTGGTAAACCCAAGCGGGTAGTGAGGGTGAACTGGGAACGTCTGGTGGAAGCCCCATGTCCGTAGGGTCTTTAACTCCCACCTCCGGAAGAACTTCTCGTGTCTCCCGGGGGAGGTTGGGGACATGGAATAAGAGTGGGCCATGTTCAGAGCCTCCATTGCAGAGGCGGCAGCTAGGAGCTGTGGGCAGAAGGCTGTCGGTGCCTGTCGTGGTGGCAACCTAAGAACCCGCTGGTGGACACCAGCGGTGAAGGAAGCCGTCAGGCTGAAGAAGGAGGCCTTTCGGGCTTGGTTGGCCCAGGGGTCTCCCGAAACAGCAGACAGGTACCGGGAGGCTAGGAGGGCTGCAGCCACAGCGGTCGCCGAAGCAAAAAC
>OMOU01076268.1:0-10592 GCA_900312585.1 Malacocephalus occidentalis | reverse complement strand
GGGTACAAGATGACCTGCCAACCCCACCCCTCTACTCTCACACAAAGTGTACTCTTTTGGTGACACGTACAAAGGCAGGAACTAAGCTAGAGAAGGTGCTCTACTCCTTTCACAGCGCTGTCTTTGTCTTTGTCGCATGTGTGAAGAACTCTCTTTTTGTAAGGCTAAACAAAGTGCAAAGGAATGAAGAGGATTGTAAGAGGCTGCGTTCACTCCTATCCAGAAACATCTGACAAAACATTATACCCTGGATCTCTTCACAGAGGAGAGATTATTACACAGAGCATGTTGCATACCATTCTACATTTACATTATGGCTTTTAGCGACCAAAGCAATTTACGATGAGTACATTTGTACAAGTGAGTGATCCATATCTATCTATATCTATGTGTGTGTATGTGTGTGTGTTTGCGTGTGTGCATGTGTGTGTGTGTAGCTCTTGGAGAGGAGTGACGCGTTCCGCAAGCTGAGCAGCAGCGGGTCAGAGGTCAGCTCCGGCCTGGAGGGCCTGAAGAACCTACTGAGCACCAGAAGTCCATCCCTTGGCCAAGCACAGGATACACTCAAGGTGTGTGGTTGTGTGTCTGTGTGTGTTCTCCCCTCTCACACAAACCCTGTCCTTATGAGGAGCCTGGTATGTGATCAGTAGTCTACCAGTCAGTAGTAGTCTTGTGTACCAAATCTCTCCTGGGCTTTTTTCATGAAACCAATGTCAACGATTTAAATGATTATTCGGCCATGAAAACAAAGGCGTATTAAGTTCATAAAGTTAATATGATCAATAATAAATAGATAAAAAATAGATTAACATCAAAATATACTTAAAGTACGAAAAGTAAAAATACTCTTTATGTAGAGTTGCCCATTTGCCCATCATATTATTTGGATCATAATTATGTATGCATTAATGTGTTCATCACTTTAATGTTGCAGCTGGTGAATGTGAAGCAATAAAGCTTTGTTGAAGTATTGATTCGATTTTCTATTGTTAATCTGCAAAGTTACTCGTAACTAAATCTCTCAGATAAATGTACTGGAGTAAATAGTACAATGTTTGCCTCTCAGATGTAGCAGAAAATAGAAATACTTAATTTGTACTTGAGTACAGTACTTAGAGTTAATGAACGTGAGTGACTTCCCACCACTGTCTGAAAGGTGTGTCTTTGTTCCGTCTCCCTGCAGCACGTGTGGGACCAGCTGGACGTGTGGCACGGCCGGCTGAGTGTCCTGGAGAGCGAGGCCCAGGACCTGGCGGAGGAGCGGCCCCAGCAGGGCCTCCTGCTGATGGACCGACTCAGCGGGCCGCTGCAGCTCTACCAGGACACGGCACAGCTGGCCGAGCAGCGCACCGCCTTCCTGGGCAGGGTGAGCGAGGACACGATAGACACCTCTCTCTGTCTAACAGAAGTCTCTCTCCCTCTCGAATTCCCCGCATACGGCAGTACCACTATGCTATAGATGCAGAACTTCTGGAGGGTGGGGACTGCACAGAGCCTGGAGGGGCGGAGTTACACCCCTTTCTGTTCGGCGTCTACAATTTGCATTTATTATTCTCTTGTTTTTATGCTTATGTTGTTCTTTTTTAGCACCCTCTGACACATGAATTTCCTTCGGGATGAATAAAGTTTGTCTTATCGCGCAAATAGATGAACCTTTCAGAAGGGTGTTTTATTTAAGTTATTTCTACAAGTTTCCATTTCAAAGTTTCCAAATGAGAATTGCCTGGGCGTTTCAGTGTTATTTTTGAAAACGCAGCGATAGAATTGCTCACAATTAGATGAAATACAATCTTAATATGAGCATTTAAAAATGTACATTTAAGTTTCATTTCCATGTGTACATTTACTCATTATGCTTGTTTACAGGTCCCGGCCTTTCTTCAGGAGTTTGAGGACATCCTGCACAGTGCCACCTGTTGGCTGGGGGACGCTCAGTCGTGGATCAGCACCCCCTATGCTTACACTACAGCAAGAAGCCTCCACAGCCATGCCAAGTCTCTCCAGGTCTGTCTCACGTCGTCCCCCTGGGTGTGGTCAGCAGGCCTGCAAGGAATAGGAGAAACATAGAGACTGAAATTACGTGTGATTGCAATGGATTTGGTGGAACATCGTATTACACCTTGATAATCCTTAATAACATCATTAAAAGAAGTGAAATACAGATTTCTGCTGTCCATTGCTTTAAAGGAGCAGTGTGTAGGATTTAGTGCCATCTAGTGGTGAGGTTGCAGATTGCAACCAACTGAATACCCCTCACCTGCCTACAGTGGCTACAGTGGCTTAAGGTACCAGTAGGTCCTTCCAAAATGATGTCATTGTCTACGACACTTTTGAGCAGCCAAGTGTCAATTGATGAGGTTTCTTGATCTAGTCTGCAAGTCATAGTTTCTAAGTAAGACAGCAACATGTCGTCTCTAGAGCTGCTTCTCCGTTCTGGCCCGCTCCCTATGTACATAGGAGGACCCGCTCCCTATGTACTGTAGATATTAAAGGCTCATTCTTGGGTAATGAAAACACAATGTTTCTTATTTTCATGGGATTATGCACTAATTAAAACATACTTATGGATATTCTATTCAATTTCTACCAAGTCTATGAGATGCCACTAAATTCTCCACACTGCTCCTTTAAAGATGAAACTATAAATAACAAATGCTTGTAGTGCATACACTGTATATGAACACAGTAGATGTGTGTGTCTGTGTGTGACATTTGTGCCATAGCTCATCCTGGAGGATTCGGAGAGGATTAGGGCTACCCTGGTGGACTTGAAGCCGCTGTTTTGGGAGATATCTGCCATCTGGGACACCGGGAAGCTGGAGCAGAGGCTGGCGTGGACAGAGCGACAAGTGGATGGGATGCAGCACAACGTCTACCAGCCCCTGCAGAGGCTCATGCACACTGCCACAGTGAGGGCTCTTTCCTGAGAGAACCCTCACATAACCTGGTTGTGTTCAAATTAGCTATAGGTCAAAAATGGCCGATAATGCCTTCAAATTTAGAATTTAAAGATGGCCGCCGCCACTGAGCTGAAATGTGTTTATGTATATATTTTTTTGTCTAAGTAAGGTTGAATGAAATGTGACTTTGTAGGTTTTCATGTGAGGAATCTAATACCATATCCTGTTTTCTATATATATTATGAAAAGGGTCATCTTTAGTGATATGTTTGACTTTTTTTCTCCCCATGTGATAAAGACAAAGCCGCTCGTTTGCTTTTTGCAGGAAATCGATGCCATGGAATTAGAGGTGAAGACGATGGAGAAGAACACAAGCAAGATCAGAGCCATCTTGTTCTCCATGAGCAGCAGCAGCAGCAGCATCATCTCGGAGGAGGAGCGGACCCACAGCCGGCAGGTGAAGCCCTTAAGATGCTTCAGACTCTCCTGTTCGATTCATTTCTTCTTCTTGACGTTTTTGACGTGTTTGTTTTGAGGATATTGAGGTTCAGATTCATGAGTACTTTACTCATGCTGGAAGAAATAGACCCCTTCAGCATAACGCATAACCATGAGAATAATACAATAGTATATCAGCACAATCGATGTGTGTTTGTGCACCGATCGATGATTTGATTTCAATGTCATGACTCACATAGAGATAAGTTGGGACCTTATAGATTTTTTTGGTTTTGACTAATTTAGGAGCTGGTTTCGATCCCCATCCCTCATCACAATTGCTCGTACCCTATCAGTATCCCTCATGAAACAGATATCACACGTTGAACTTCATCCAAAATGATCAGAACTGTAAACATCTACAAAACCATAAGCACTTGTAATGGCCTTACATATGTACTCTTTTCTCCCCTCTCGCTCTCTCTCTCTGTCTGAACGTGACCTCAAGGTGATCCTGGCCAACCTGCGGTCCATGCAGAAGACCCTGGAGGAGATTGAGCAGTGTAAGGGGGAGCTGGGTCTCCCAGGCGGGGCGGCGGGTAGCCTGGTGGTCTTCCCCCGGGCGGAGCAGGTGCTGCGGGCGCTGCGAGAGCTGCAGCTGCACCTCGTCACCCAGCAACATGACGCACCGCAGGAGGTACACCGCCGCGCTGTCTCTTGTGTTGCCATGATGATCATGATGACTGACACCTGAAGGCCACCAGCTTGCTCACCAGCCAGCACCTTATCACCTATTTGTAGATAACATGTTAACATGACGCCCATTGCACTCCGAACCGTCCCAGGAAGGAGGGAACCCTCACTTTGCGTTTCTTCTCAAGGTGTCTTCCTTGTTAAGGAAGGGAGCTGCTTCTTGCCTTTTTGGGGACTAGGGCTAAGGGGAGGGCATCACGTTTATATGGCCTGTAACGCCCTTTGAGGCAATAGCATGACTTCCAGTTTTCAATAAGACTGTGAAGCATTTATTTTGTTTTAAACTATTGGGCTCTTCTTCCGCGTTGGTTAAAGAGCAAAGACACACCAGAGGAGGTGGAGCTGGAGGAGGTTGTGGTGCTGGGCGTCGTCCCATGTACCCTCACAGTTGGATCTCCTGAGCAGACCCGGCACGGACCCCCACTAGAGACCCCTGACGAGGTAGGGCTGCTTCTAGTAAACAATGAGTTTTATAAGTCAACAAGTCGCCTCCACATCAATATAATGGTCATTAGGTTGCATCAGAAGCAACAAAAATAACGTATTTATTTAAATGTAGCTTTTTTTATATTATATTGTATCTACAGTATGTAAGATAAGTCTTCTCTGGGATTATGCCTGCCTGGTGAAATGGTTGTCTTGTGCGCATCACAACTACAAATACATTTAGTTCATTGTTTTGATTCAGAAAGTGTGGTTCTTCAATCTGTTGAGTTTAAAGTAAGTATACGTCCAGATGAATGAAATGGCATTCAGAACAAATGCTATTCTCTTATTATTATTATTGCATTATTGTTATTGTATTGCTTTCATAAATGAGTCTAATCACAAGAATGGTGTATTTTAGGTACAACAATGTCAATATGCCTGGTGCAACTATGTCAACATTTTAACGGTTAATTGGGCAAATAAATGCACAATAACTGTAACTCCTGTGGAATACAACTCACAGGCTTGAGGTCAATTGGAAACCAAAAAGAAACGTCCTGAGCAGGACGGTCTGTAATACCGACACATGCTGTTTGAACTGGTTGTTAGCAGCAGCCTACCACTAAGGCTAACACGCACCCACTCTGTTGCTGCAATCAGGAGGCTGTTGAGGTGTTGAGCGCTGAGGTAGAGGAAGGGGGAGATGAGGAGGAGTGGTCCCACTCTTCATCGTCTGACACGCTCACATGCAGTCTCCCGGAGGTAAGTAGAGCCACACGGTCAAACCACCAGGGCACCACCGCTCTTCTGGCTCAATAATAGAGCCATGTTTTGAACCATGAAGCATGGGTGCTTTTACTTCTCAGGTCTTATTCTTAAGAAACAAATGACAGGAGTCGATGTGGATGAACAGCTGTTGTGTAATAGAATACACACGCACGCACACACACACACAGTAATGACAATTCCTAAAAACCCCATGTTTCAGGACCCCGAGGAGGCCTTCACGAAGCTGCAGTACGTGGAGATGGAGGCAGACACTGCCCACTGCCTCGGAGACGCTGAAGATACTCCTGGAGCTCAACCACTCCGAGAGGAGCCGGTACATACGGCGCATGTGTGTGTGTGCGTGTGTGTCTGTCTGTGTGTGTGTGTGTGTGTGTGCATGTGTGTAATGCAGGTGTGTGGTGATTTGTGCTGTTGTATACATCGGTAGTTTCTAACTTAAGTGTTAATAATAATAATAATAATAGTAAATACAGCTGTATTTGTATGGCACTGTACAACACAGGGAACAAAGTGCTTCACAGCAGTCAATACACATGCTTCATAAAAGGCTTAAGAAGTGAAATAACACGGGGAAGTAACTTTGCAAGCCTGATCTTTTCTGGCAGGTTGTTAAAAAAAAGTCTACGGGCTCTAGCAGCAAGGGCTGACGTGTGTGTGCAGTAAAAAGCCTTGTGAATGTTGCCTCCTTAACTAGACATCTCCGTCTCAGCTTGTTACTCGGCTTGAACTTTTTTTCTTTCGTAGGCTCCTGGGATTCAGGCCCCACAGCCTCTGCCAGGAGCAGAGACAAGCCTAAGCACCGCGTCACGAGACAGGTCCAAGCCTGCGATGGTTTCTGCCGACAGAGCGGAGGAGTCAGAGCGAAAAGGCGCCGGATTATCGCCGGCTGTGGAATCCAGGCTGGTTTCCAATACAGAGGGCAGACCCGTCGCTACGGTGACTGCGCCGGCGGCCTGTGCTACCCCTGAGGACCAGTGGAATCCCGCCGTGGTGTCGGATGAGCCCAGAAATTCGCCGCACGTCGATGATGAGTGTCTATGCGTAGATCTGCAGTCTGAGTCTTTGACAGCTGAAGCAACAACGCTTCTCGCCGCGGGAACTACAAATCCCTTCACACCCGGCGGCCCTTCAGTGACCTCTCACCAAGACTTGGTAAGAGTTTCAGATAGATTGAGCTCCAGTAGAGACAACATTCTCATGTACACACATCATGGGAATATTGACACACACACACACACACACACACACGTCTACATTCCCGCCAAGTTCACACTTGGCCGGTGTATTGTCAAGGACCCAGGAAGTGCAGTGTCGAGTGTGAAGTTGTTCGAACGATTCCTGAGAAAGCTGCAAGTGGCAATACTGGAGGCCACGCAGTCGGCCCTGTATCGAATGCATCAAATCTGAAAAACATTTCAATGTATGGGTGCATTGGGTGGTGAAGACAGCTGTTGTGCGTTTCGTTGTCTCAAGGCTCCATTGTCATGGTGGTTGTCTATTGGAGGGAGGGTCTTGCCGTGTGTCCTACCAACCAGCGTTGTCCTCATCCCTGTCCAGGCCGCCCAGGATGAGGTCCTCGATCACAGAGCAGACGTGGAAATCAGCGCCTCTCTGGGCAATGCAGGCGAAGCAGAAGTTGTGGCTAATGCACAAAGCCTTGACGGGCATACAGCAGGGTGAATATCACACAAACCCTCTATCGCAAGCAATGGGATTCTTCTTTTTCATACTCTGTGTGTCTTTTATTGTCCAGTGTGTTGTTCAGTTTACAATCTGTAGAATCTAACGCCAACCCTAAGATTTAGCAATTTGCACATTTCATTTATTTGTATAACTTGGACTTTGGTGGTAACTATGTCACTCCTCTCCTTCCTTCCTTCCTTGGTTCTTTTCCAGAATGGCGAATGATGATGATGATAATGAAGAAGAAGTAAAAGAACAGGACGAAGACGGGCAAAAGGGGAATGCCGCGTCTGCAGAAATCTCTCTAAAACGAGATGATTTGGAACAGGTGAACGTGCAACAAGCACTAACTACCTCACGCTAATGTTGTTTGCAAAATGAAAAAAAACCTAAATAAATAAATAATTGAAGCCCAATGGAAAAGTTGGCGTCCGGCTCAGTCCACGGTTTGGACACGTCGACCAATCACAAGAACCAATTAGAGTCCAGACTAGAGCACTGATTCAGCACCTGAGTTGTGTATCCCTTGTGCTCGCATATAGGAACTTGTGCTCCCCTGCAGTGTGCCTGTGGGGGCGGTGGAGGAAGAGGGAGTGGAGGAGGAGGAGGAGGAAGTGGAGGAGGTGGAGGAGGAGGAGGAAGTGGAGGAGGTGGAGGAGAGGCGAGAGCGGACAAGTGTGCGACAGGAGTTCCAAGAGGCTACCGTGATGCTTCAGGGACTCATGCGCACCATGGAGAGAGAGGTAGCCTGGACACACTGACACAGTGTCTGCTACTGCCTCATTCTCTTGAGCGGAGTGAGAAAATGGAGGCAAATCTGTCAACGCAGGAATGACGATATGCGCCTGTGTTTTTGTATTATTTTCTATTTGATACATGTCCTTTGTAAGATATAACTATCAAAACAATGATACAAAACATGTTTTAACGGGACACAAGTCGAGGATGAATGTTGCAAGGCTGTTTTTAACATTTGGTCTGAAAATTCTAAAAGATTATTATGTGTCTGTTTTGGCATGTGCTTTTTATCACATTTTTAATGAAATCTATTCAATATGTTCCAGGTGGACACCGGGCATGCAGACAGCTTGCTGTGGCTGGTGGAGCACTTTGATATTGGACAGCGTGAACCACTGGCAACACCACTGCAAACCCATCCTAGTTTGCAGGTAACCTGCACTACAACAAGCATGTGTGTGTGTGTATTTTACACACCTTTTTACCATCATAATGAAGGTTTTTAAAAAAAAATTATTTCAGTATATTTCCTTCTTACTTCCTTCTCCAGTGGTTAGAGGGGCCCTCGAGAGCGGCCCCTGAGGAGAAGGTCGAGCTGCGGCGAGTGTCCTGCTCTTTCCTGCGTGGACTCGCCAGCCTCCTGGACCTGGGCGAGGAACGCATGGAGACGTGGCAGAGCAGCCCCGGCCAAAGCCGACTTTACCTCTCCTGGAGCAACGTACGCTAAATCCTACGCCCCCCACGCAATGACTTTGTACCAGAGCAGTAGATGAACACATGCACCGATCATTGGGGTGCACCACAATTACCAGAACTCATAACATAAGTGCCCATCAATCACTAGAATGGTGTCATTGACACATGCAAATGTACACTTTTTTGACTTTAAGCTATTTTCTGTCCTTGGCCGGTTTTGGGGGACGTGACAGAAGTTCTCGCGGGTTCTCGGGACCCAGTTGGCCGCGGTGCAGCATGTGTTCCAGCGGGAGCCCGAGGTCCTGGAGGGTGAGGAGGGTGAGGAGGAGGAGGGCGAGGAGGGGGAGGAGGCTGACTGGGCCCAGCTGGAGCTGAGGGCCAAAGCCTTGCTGCAGCGCGTTCTGGAACAGGAAGCCACAACTCGCACCACACTTCAGGTTTGATGCGCTCGTGTGTCAGGTTGTGTTTCAGTTCACACAGTTGTGTTTTTGTTTATTTGTCAGGGACAACATAGTGCTAATTTCCATCCACAGTCCCAGCTCACGCATGTCATTACAAATGACAGGTTAGAATACAACTCATAATGAAACACATAATTACAGTAGCCATATTCCAAACACAGTTCATCTTCCTCAGTCTCTCTCTCTCTCACACACACACACACACACACACACACACACAAACACACACCTCTTCTGCACACCAAATCTGCTTCTTCCGACAGGTGAGCAGCGTGTGGGAGGGTGGGCGTGGCCAGATGGGCGCGCTGCTGGAGCAGTTGGAGGGCGTGGTGAGTGCCGGCCCCCCAGAGCCAGAGGACCGTGAGGCAATGTACTCGGTGGAGCATGTGCAGACGCGACTGCGAGCCTGCCAGGTACACGACCCCGGCGTCCATCGATGCTGCCGAGGCATGTTTCAAACTCGCTCACACACACTCACACACACGCGCGTGGCCACTGCTGCACTGTACTTTGGACGTTTCTAGAAACGAGGAAAGAAGGAAGGAAGAATGAGAATCTGCAAGTAACTGAAACACCAAAATCGATGTCAGGAGAGGGATTTATGTGCATGAAGAGCAGAGGAGAGGGATTTATGTGCATGAAGCCAGCAGGTCCGTGTCTGTTGTCTTATTTTTGTAATAACAGAATAACATCCTCACGTCGGGTCAGGACAGGTCAAGTGATGTGAAAAGCCCACTTTTTCCTTCTCCAAAATCGTTTTGTGTGTGTAAGAAAGAGGTACTTGGCAGGAAAAACAGTCCTTCAAGGAGGTACGTCGGTAAAAATGGTTTGAAAATACACACACGTGGTGCCTGCTGCATTCATTCATCCCCATCTTATATCTTTTGTGTGCGTGTGTGCATGTGCGTCTGCTTGTGTGCATGTGAGAGTCAAAGCTCAAGGTCATCACCAGCGACGAAGAGCGCAGAGGAGACTTGTCACTGAAGCTCAAGTAGCTAAAGCGGTGTTGTCATTGGCCTATAGAGTACCTGCATAATACCCACAAAGCACTTTACAGCGCTTACATTCACACCCATTCAAAGTCACAACCGCGCCACTGTTCTTCTCGTGGGGATGGAGGTTTCTCCGGGCTACATCGCCACGCGTTCGCACTGGGGTGCCTTTATGTGCGTATCTGTGTTTTATGTGTAAGGTAATCCTTTTGACACTGAAGTAAAAGGCCTCTTACTTACTTACCCCCCCCCAGCATGTGCTAGTCCAGCTGGAGCAGAGCAGGGCGGCCTTGGGCTGTCTACTAGACCAGGAGGCGCTGCTGCTGCCAAACCGCAGTACCGCGGTCGGCCCAGCAGAAGGAGCTCTGGATCTGCGGTGGCGGAGGGTCCACCGGCGGGCAGAGCAAGAGATTGGCCGCTGCCAGGACATTCAGCGAAGCTGGGCCAGGTGATACAGATCAGATGAGACCTTCGGGGGAGAACTTGATTCTCAGTACAGGCACACAGCCAGGATACCTTTTGGTTAGCTGGCTTCACTACACCTTAAATGACCATGTCATTGAATTGGCTCATTCAGCTCCTCACCTGCGTGTGTTGGTGTGTGCAAGCGTGTATGTGTGTGTGTGTGTGTGTGTGTGTGTGTGCGTATGTGTGTGTGTGATACAGTTCTTACTCCCCTGCCATTTCTGACTTACTGGACCTGTGGTTTCCCA
>OMOU01076259.1:0-14090 GCA_900312585.1 Malacocephalus occidentalis | reverse complement strand
TGTTTGAAGTCCGGTATATTGTATAGTTGAAGGTGAAAAATAGAGAGATTGAGAGAGAGAGAGAGAGAGAGAGAGAGAGAGAGAGAGAGAGACTGGGCCCTAGATTACAACATTAGAAGGACCTGCAATCAAAATCAACAACGAGATACACTTCCCACACGCAAGCTAATTTTAGGCATGCATGAGCAGATATTGTATGCGCTGTAAGAAGAGTCTGCTAAATCGACCCTGTGTGTGTGTGTCTGTGTGTGTGCAGTGTGGCCGCTATAACTACAGCAGCGTTGTGGGGGCCCTTCGCAGTGTGTGCCGGACCGAGGGCCCCGGGGCCCTGTTCTCCGGCCTGCTGCCCACCCTGGTCCGAGACGCCCCCTTCTCCGGGATCTATGTGATGTTCTACAGCCAGGCCAAAGACGCGCTGCCCGCAGGTACCGAACCAGGACTCGCGGGTTCTAGTGGTGCTGGTTCCATGCGTTCTAGTGATCAAAGAGAGTTGTGGTGCTCCCAAGTTACATACATAGATGAGTTCTGTAGACGTCCTAGTAGACGGACGTCTACAGTCAAAGTTCAACACAAGTTGAACTTTGACTTAAAGGGGACATCACTGGTGGGATTACTAGATCAATCTCCCAGCAGTGGACCGTACCGACAGGTAAACGGCTTTAGTCAGCATACATTTAGGCGGACATTCCCACTGGTGACATCACTAGACTAGTAGTCACATGGCAATTGTGAAACGGCTCTCAATGGCTCGTCACGCTCACAAAGTGGTGGCATAATATGTCCCCTTTAGCATACATCTTTGGAGGATGTCTGTCTCGGTCGTATCCAGGACGCCACGTCTAACTTCCTCTCCGATCCGCAGAGGTGCGCTCGTCGTCCTACGGGCCGCTGGCTAGCTTCCTGTGTGGCGTGCTGGCGGGCGTGCTGGCGTCGCTCATCACGCAGCCCGCCGACGTGGTCAAGACGCACATCCAGGTGGGCGCCCAGCGGGGCACGTCCGACGCCGTCCGATACGTGTACACGGTAAATGCCTTTACACACTTTTACTCCTCTCAGATAAGCGATGCTTCATCCCGAAGGGAATTCTTTTGCCTGAGGTGGCTCAAAAATACTAACAACATGAGAATAAAAACAAGACAATAATAGAATTACAGTGAATAAGCTTAAAACATAGAATATAGGCAAGATATACAGTATATACAAAAACAGGCAAAAATGAACCGGCGTGTTTAGAGTTTTTTTGCTTCTAATCTACGCGGACATATCACTTCCTCTTCTTAACATTTTGAACTTGGCTCTGGACATTGAGTATTGTGAAGCGTGTGTACGACTGTAGAACTGCAATACCACGTGAAGCTGGTTGACATGAGTTTGTCTTGTGGAGGATTAAAGGTTGAAAAGTACCTCTGGCTGGGAACACTCCTGTGTAGTCTGTAGGTCACATTAATGCTGTTTATCATTTATAACGGTTATCCACGCCTGTTTATGATTCATAATAATAATCAACAAACCTGTTGACTGAAGCCGTGAAGGAGAAAATGTAAGATGAAATATAATACATTAATGAATTGTGCGTGTGCGCGTGCATGTGTGTGTATGTGTGTATATGTATGTGTGTATATGTATGTATGTGTGTGTATGTGTGTGTGTGTGTGGTGTTTCCTAGCAACACGGCGTGCAGGGGTTCTTCCGGGGGGCGGTGCCTCGCTGCCTGCGCAGGACCATGATGGCGGCCATGGCCTGGACCGTCTACGAGCAGATGATGGCTCAGGTGGGCCTCAAGTCCTGAAGACCAGGGCGGGCGAGCCAGAACTAGACGAATGGACAGAGAGAGAGGATTGGAACCAGGCTGGATGGAAGGTTGATCATGAAGGGGATTCGCAAGCAGGAAGTGATGCCGAGTTGGCCTCTGGGTGTCCTGAGTGAAAACCGGATGTTTGGTGAAAAGACAAACGGTGGCGAGAGGAGCAGAGACAGGTGTCTCTTAATGGCTGACATGCTACACTAAGCTAAGCTAAGCTAGCGCAACCTGACTGACCTTCCACTCAATGTTCTTGGTCACAGGCGAGGAAGCAGAACGGAAGGTTTCTATTGGCTGACCTGCTGGTGATGGATTAATAAGCTGCTATACTGCTGGATACTTGTATTGTGAAGATTGCTGTTAACAGATCATTTGTAATGCTTTTAATTTTCAAAATTGTGACATTTAACAGAAGTATAGAACAAGCTGGCTTTTGCTATTTAATCTGTGCAGTTGAATTGTTAACATCTTGATGTTTCCTCTATTTCTAAAATGTATAGTTGGATTATTAATATGGATGTTAATATTTAGTCAAATAAACATCGTCTTACATTATTTAAAGAACTTATAAATACATATTTTATATTAACTGGTTTACTCCTCCTGTGTTTCTTATCCAAACATTGATTATTGGACATTGGATATCAATATATTGGTTACAATTTTTTTTTCAATATGATAAAACCATTGCATGCTCTGCAGAATTATTTAATCGATAAAACTGTTGGGATAGCCTTTAGGATCCTCCTGACATACTGGCCTCTAACCTCTGGCCACCGTGTGACCAATATGTGAGACAGGCAGGCAGAGATTGGTGCTGGGTAAGCGATTCTGGTTAAGAATCAAAAAGACTCACGATAAAGCGATCAAGTCTCACTATCCAGGTCGTTCAATGTCTTAACACGGTGTGTGGCGGCGACTAGAAGCATATCTGAACTCAGACTGAGTCCACTAACCCAGTTAGTCCACGTGGTTATGTAAAGTGGCAGCACCGCACCGCATGGGGAGAGACGATATATCAATTGGTATATTGATCGATTGATATGCGATAGATCAGACAGATCAGATTTGACCACATATGATTGTGTTTGTTTATTTTCACGTGTTGCCCAGTTTATCCACAACTTGTGTCTCTTTGACTTTGCCCCCAACAATATGTTGTTCTTTCTATAAGTGGTACACTAAACTAGTGTGTCCCCACATGCCCAACATTTATCATCATTCGCTGAGTACATATTATCATACCCTGATCCTGGAACATGTTATCTTATAAAGCAAATAAGGTTGTTGCGCCACAGTGGGTCTCTGGTGTGTACCCGACGTGTCCCTCAGCGTCTCAGCAAATATGGTCTTTCCCTCCCAAGTGTCTTAATATGGGAAACTCGTCCGCTTCTCCGCTCACCCACAGTGACGCATTTAGTAACAGCAACAACGACGCCACCTGGTGGTCGAAGCTACGAACCGCACCCAGTTGGTCGAGCAATAAATCAACCAATCCCATGCGGAGAATCCGAGTAAGCGCAGGTAAGTCGCGCCCTTTCCTGTATCCCCTATGGGACCTTTTTATTTCGGAATAATAATCTATATAAATGGTAGTGAATGGAGGAAGGTACATTAATGTTTGATTCCGTTTGAATTCTGCCATGAATTACGCATATTATATATAGCAAAGTGTTAAACGTCATTGTTTTAAGACGAACTGCTACTTATTTGACTTATAACATACTTTTTAAATCGACATCAACATCATATGCGTAATTCGTGTCAAAAAACAAACGCAATACACAAATAATGTATCTCGCTTCTTTGACAACCATTCATTTTTCCCGTGGTCGTGTCGCGTCTACCGGAAAGGGAGGTGACTTAGGCGCTTTATATTAAACGTCACGTCCGCCCAGCTCCCTCTTTTCTCCGTGTGGCAAGACTTCCATACGGCGTTGTCTCGTGGTGAGCTATAAACAGGTTATTATGTGATCGTGATGGACCAACTGTAGTTTAAATATATTCACTAGGCACACGCCGTTCCTTAGGCGCACAGTTCAGTATTTGGCCCAAATTAAGAGCCCAATAATAACGTATTTTATGCCTTTTCGCGCACATGCTAACCATGGGAAGCTAAGAAGTAGCCCCCGACCCGCGGCCTCTGCTGGTCGAGCCGAAAATGTTTTCCGCAAACTGGAAATTATAATTTATTAGTAGCTTACGTTCCTTTTATAATTCACATTGTGTCATCACAAATATATTTAACACCATGTATGCATATCGAAAGGTCATGCTTTTCTAAGGGAGTGCAAGGAACAAGGCTTAAAGTAGTTGGTTCCTTCGAGAGACGCTTATTTTTTATATAAACCACGCATGTACAACGGTTACTTGTAGACGTTTCTCTGGGGTCACGTCCGAAAGTAAACAAACAAAGTTGACCAAATTAAGTTATTTACCACTCCTTTCAGCCCCTACTTGGCACAAAAACGTGCCTCATTATAATGAACTGTGGACAAACTTGTCTTTTTTCTTGCAGTTTTCCCATAGAACTCGTAACACAGGGAAAGCGGTCACGATGTCCGGAGGTCTCGATGTGCTTCAGATGAAGGAGGAGGATGTGCTCAAGTTCCTGGCAGCAGGAACACATCTGGGAGGTACCAACATGGACTTCCAGATGGAGCAGTACGTGTACAAGAGAAAGTGTGACGGTCAGTATTTAAACACGGCACAATTGGCCTACACTCTGTAAGGTGTGCACCTCTCTTTATAACTCAGATGGGCACCTCTCTTTATAACTCAGGTGTGTACATCATCAATTTGAGGCGTACCTGGGAGAAGCTGCTGTTGGCGGCCAGGGCCATCGTTGCCATCGAGAACCCCGCCGACATCTGCGTCATCTCCTCCAGGAACACTGGACAGGTGAGCCACACCTGGCCCTGTAGGTTCATGGAACCACGCAGGTTGAACAGTAGTAGATGGTACGTGAATAACATGAGTGAAGAGAGAGAATAAAGTTACCTGTCTGCCATAGGCATGCATTTACAAAATAAACGCAAGTGTGGACCTGCGTTACGTTCCAACTGTGACATGAATATAGGAAATATCCCTAGAAGCCTCTAAACCTGCGTTTAACCATTGGAGATTGTTCTGTAGCGTTTAAAATGCCAGCAGAGGCGTTTTGCCCCTGGTAGGGGGGGTAGGTTGGCTCTGCACTCTGTTAAAACCTCTCTCCCCACATTGGTGTTGAGGTGTCGGAAGTGTGCTAAAGTATCGCTGGGTGCTCGCTGGCCTCGAGAGGCCGTCAGACCGGTGACTGGGGTATAGTAGCACCGTAGCCACAAGTTGACTTGGTACAGCATTATGCGTACGGCTGTTTGGCAGGCTGATGCAGAATGGTACTTGCCATGTAGATGCCCACGCTTCAGGATTTATGCAGTATCATGTATGGATTTTAACCACCAAGCATTGGTTTGCCTCTGGTTCCTAGAGAGCGGTGCTGAAGTTTGCCTCTGCCACCGGTGCCACCACCTTCCACGGTCGCTTCACCCCAGGAACATTCACCAATCAGATCCAGGCCGCCTTCAGGGAGCCCCGCCTCCTGATTGTGACCGACCCCCGTGCCGACCACCAGCCACTCACTGAGGCGTCCTACGTCAACATCCCCAGCATCGCGCTCTGCAACACCGACTCTCCCCTGAGATACGTGGACATTGCCATTCCCTGCAACAACAAGGTGAGCCTGCTGGTGGTTGTGGTGCTGGACTCCTCCCGTGCCAAAGGCACCAGGTTCAATTCCCCTCCATCTCCCCATGTCCCCCACCTAAACTGTAGATGTGCGTGAGCCTTATGAACCCGACTCCTATCTGCTGCTTGCGTCTAAATTAAGAACAGCTAAATAACCAAGTAGTCTCATAATCTAATAGTATACGGGTGTAAAGGTGCACACTTGCTAGAGCCCGGCATGGCCCTGACCGTGGTGCGCCGGGTGTAGGTTGTGTGCTACAGGAGTGCGGGCTCCTCCTCCTGGTCCCGGTGGCTCCCCCCGGGGCCGTGGCTGGAGGGCCCGCTACAAAACACCCCACAGAAGCATGGGGGACGTTTGAGTCTGGCTGGCTCGATCTGGCTGCGTTCATCTCCATCTCCCCTGGTTGCTGATGTTCTCTCCACTCTCTGCAGGGTCACCACTCTGTGGGTCTGATGTGGTGGATGCTGACCAGGGAGGTGCTTCGCATGAGAGGAACCATCTCCAGGGAGCACCCCTGGGATGTCATGCCTGATCTGTACTTCTACAGAGATCCAGAGGAGGTGAGCCGCTGCCTGCACGCTGACATCAAGACGCGCTCACGTTATCACACGCTAACCATCAAAACGGTTCCATGAACCGGGTATGGTAGTACTGTAGCCACGTGGTAACTGTAATTTACACTACTTTGCTACTTGCTGCATGTATGCTACATGTAATTGTAGTGTTTGGGTACTGGTCAATGGAGTTCAGAGTTCTAACCACACCTGGTGTTCTGCAGATCGAGAAGGAGGAGCAGGCGGCGGCTGAGAAGGCTGTTGGGAAGGAGGAGTTCCAGGCCGAATGGACTGCCCCTGCTGCTGAGTTCGCTCAGACAGAGGTCGCTGATTGGTCAGAGGGTGTCGCCGTTCCGTCTGTGCCCATCCAGCAGTTCCCACCAGGTAAGACCACCATGTAGAGGTTGAATATGGTCAGACATTATTATGGACTTATTTTCCAATAAGGGGCCATTTGTTTTGTTCAGGTTGTTGCGTAGTTGGCCAGTTAAGGTTATTATGAGGCTGCTATTTCTTGGTTTATATTGGGCCACCAAGGCTTAAGATCACCTGCCTATTGCACACTTGCTAGAGCCCGGCGTGGCCCTGACCGTGGTACACTGGGTGTAGGTTGTGTGCTACAAAACTGCTGGCTCCTCCTCCTGGTCCCGGTGGTTCCTCCCGGGGCCGTGGCTGGAGGGCCTGCTACAAAACACCCCACTGAAGCATGGAGGGTTACCTTGACTCTTTGGAGATGTGTTGGGTTTATCTCATCTGGTGGTTTCAAATCACAGCAAGAATCTTGGGGTAGCCAAATGGGGAGCTGGGTTCTGGTTGTACATGATGTGTTAGGGATGGGGTTCGGGTCAGATGAGGTCACCAACCTTGAGTGTTTGTGTTTCCAGCTACCGCTGCGGCTGCCGTGGCCCCGGCCAAGCCTGCCGGAGGTGAGGTGTTCTCAGGTGAGTCAACACCCCCCATCCATGTTTTAAAATGCCTAAACCCTACCTGCTGCCTAATGACCTGCAGCTAACATTCACTCAGTTTATTTTAAATAAAAGCATTTGCTAAGTGACTAAAGGTAAAACGATGAATGTCCAAGAATCACTTTACAAGCAGGGATCTCAAACATTTATGGTGTTTGTGTACCTGAGGGTGTCCTGGTGTTGAGTCCTTATGTCTTGTTGTTGCAGAGGACTGGAGCGCCCAGCCCGCCACTGAGGATTGGTCTGCGGCCCCCACTGCTCAGGCACCCGAGTGGGGAGGAGCCACTTCTGATTGGTCCTAAAGTGATGATGTCACAACAATGAAATAAAAACTGCCGTTTTTAAACAATTTTAACCAAGCTCTGACTCTTGATTTTGTTTTTGTGCCTCGTGTCCTGCAATGTCCTCCAGGTGGACGGTCAGCATGTATATTGGTATACTTGAGGGGGTTCAGTGTGGGGTCACTTCAGCATTGGGTTGTTTGTGAGCTATTAATAATACATGGTTTGTGTTCTCTGTCCTGGATGGCATGGAGGAGTTGGCGCTTTGACTTTGGTTTAAATATAGTTTTGTCATTCAGGATGAAAAGTACATCGCCATAATTCATATGGGCATTTTTTTGTAAACATCACTAATGAGGTAATGGAATTACTAAAAGGCTTTGCTAGTTCAGAACACAAACCTGAGATGGTTTGTGTTCAAGCATTCAGCAGTTGAAAGTGTACAATGGAGATGGAGGGAAATATTTGAATGTCTGGTACAGGGACTTTTGGAGTGCAGCCCTACCTCAGGTGTGCTAAGATGCCTGCCTACAACTCGCTCATAATAGTACACCTGCAGTGTGGCCTACCTCAGGAGGGTACTATGAGGTACCTCCAGTACTGCAAGATGCACCCGGGCCATAGGATTGCACAATCTTGTAGGTCGCCTCCAGTACGGCTTAAAGTTTAGTTAAGTTTGAATTCAAATACAAAAAAAACAAAAAAAATTGAGTTGTAGTCTAAAACTTTTTATGTATTTATGGATTGAACAATTGGTTGATTTGAACTATTTTTACGTTTAGGACATTGTAGAGCAATGTCTGCAACACAAGCTTAACATCCATGCTGGTTTTTGAGATGTAGGCTGACATTAAACATGTTTCCGGTCACAGTCACAATAGGATTACTGATGAATGGTGTTGGTCAATAAGAAATTAACAGGGGTGGCTCAAGTTCATTCCTTCATCTGGAATTTAAAAAACCTGCTCAGGTCTGTTTGGTCCTTTTCTGACCCCCTGACCCCAGATCTGTGGGTACTTCTTTACCACTGCTGACCCCAGATCTGTGGGTACTTCTTTACCACCGCTGACCCCAGATCTGTGGGTACTTTCTTACCAGCACTGACCCCGGATCTGTAGGGTTTCCCCCAGAGCGTATTTGTTCCACACACAAACCTCTGAAGCAGGTGATGCATAATGCCTTGGTCAAACTATCGACGTGTTTGTATGTATGTATGTTGACTATGGCTGGCTGTTTGTGAAAGGGGACCTTTATTTTGAAAGTGATACGTTAAACTTTAAGGATTAATAAATACGAATAAGCTCATTAGCTACTGTGGATTTATCACATATATCATATATGAATCTTATACCGTGTATATAATACATAAATGCTTTGCGATACATATTTCCATAGGCTCAATTTTGAGGTGGGATTTTAAACATTGAAATAAATTACTTTTAATCTTTAAACGCTTTCTATGGCGTTAGAATAGAATACTACGTCACAAACTGCGTTTTACAAAAATATCTCCATAGCTTTCTTCTCGTCCCGCGTGGAGAACAATCGGTTTCTGCACCTTCGCGCTTGTCTGTCGAGGGGGCGTGTCTCCCGGAGGCGTTTCGACCCCGCAATTGGCCGAGGACCTTTCTCTTTCTCCTCCGTTTCCGCCTTGTTTCCCCTAGGCCCCGCCCCCCGCCTGGATAATGATAATAACGACCAAGATGGCCGCTACTACGGATGCCTCCCTGCGGTAGCCAGCTGATAGTTTCATGGAGCCAATTCCCAAAGTACATTTTCCCCTACAATTTGGATCCTTGTGTGTCACCGAGAAGCTCCACGGGGAGCTACTGCATGGACTAACAGCATTGAGGCGGTGATTAAAGCACATATAACAATAAGAATAGAGCTAGAGCTAGCCCCAGCAGCTAGCCGCTAGCTTAGTAGTGTGAGCTGTAAGTGGAGCCTCTTGAGGTGAAGCCTCCTGGTGTCCGGGGCGGAGGAGCGGTCCACGGACGATATTGCTATCCGGTTCACCGATGGCAGAACCGAGGAAGGTGCCCTTCATCACCATCTCGTCTTTCAGCACCTCGCCAGCCTCCTCCTTGGAGTCCAAGAAACGCCGGCGAGAAGATGAATCCGACAGCCCGGTGGCGAAAGATGGAGCGGGAGGAGGAGCAGTAGCCGCTGGTTCAGGGGGAGGAGGAGGAGGTGGTGGTGGCGGCGGTGTCTTCGGTAACGTGCAAGCCGGTGACACGGAGCCTGGGGCGGAGAGACCCACGGTCCGTCTCGACCTCCCCCTGACCGAGCCCAACGAGCGGGGATCCGCGGAATTCAACTACACGGAGCTGGTCCGGTCCACTTTAACTCAGGTTAGCGTTTCCGGTCCAATTTAACGCAGCTCAGCTGGTCCTGTTCACTTTAACTCAGTCTAGCTGGTGCTGTTCACTTTAACTCGGGTTAGCTGGCCCAGTCCACTTTAACGCAGGTTAGATGATCCCGTCCACTATAAAGTTTACCTGGTCCGGTCCACTTTAACTGAAATGATCTGGTCCGGTCCACTTTAACTCAAGTTAGCTGGTTCCGTCCACTTTAACTCAGGGTACCTGGTCCGGTTAGATGGTCCTGGCGATTTGAAAGATGAGCTAGTCCTGTCCACTTTCACTCAAGTTAGCTGGTTCCATCCACTTTAACTCAGGTTACCTGGTCCGGTCCAATTCAACTCAGGTTAGCTGGTCCTGTCCACTTTAACCCGGGTTAGATGATAGGTGGAGGATAGTGAACCACGTTAACCGTGGTACGTTGGTTCAGTTGGTCATCATTTAGATTACAGTTTGTTGTTAACCCAGAGACAACTGAAAGGCCATGGAATGTTAACTTAAGCAGCAGTTAAAATCGCTTAGGTTTTGCTTACGTTTGTGTAATTTACTTGTTATGATATTCAATAGTAAAGTGTAGTAAAATAAATACTAGTTTATTATAATCGATTGGTATAATGTATTTGTTTTGAAAGTTGTGTGAAGGAAAGGCCTTGGAGCATTGTGGTTAACTGACCTTTGTCCTTTTGGTTATGGTCTCTAGGTAAAACCCAAAGCCCCTGTGGTCTGTAAAGGACTGACTCCGCCTCTTGACCCCAGCGACCCCTTCGCCGATGACGACAGGGAGCGGCGTGAGGTGGAAGATCTCGCCAAGAAGTTTGAGAGTAAATATGTACGTGTCAACGAGATCTATGAGCTGGTGCATCATACTTGAAGTCAGTCCAAAAAGGGCTGTCTTTGTGTGTGTTGTTTGCCAATGTTGCAATGTGTCAATAAAGTTGTTTTTGTTGTTTCAGGGCGGTGCTCCGAAGAAGAAGAAGCGCGATAGGATGCAGGATTTGATTGACATCGGCTACGGCTACGACGAGACAGACCCCTTCATTGATAACTCTGAAGCTGTGAGTTCACATATCCATACGTATAATTATGCATGCGTGTATGTATGTATTGTATCATGCTGTGTATTCTTGTATTGTATATATTTGGGACACCCATGAGGCAACACCCACTAAACAGAACAAAGTTTTTGTTTGCCACATAAAAGAGTAAAACATTTTTAACAGGTTTTCAGGTAGGTTTTCAGTGTGTAGGTTGCTAGTGTGGTTGTTGTCGTTGTCAGCCAAGACTTTGAAACCAGTAACATGCAGATGGCGTAAGGGGAGGAGAGTTCACACCTCAATTAGTCGTAGTTCTAGTAGATGGCCTTTTGTTTTTGAAAGTAGTCCTAGGATGACGTTCGGGCCCTTGAGTGGGAGTGGTCATAACTAACTCCTCCCCTTCCCTCTTCCTGTGGTCAGTACGATGAGCTGGTGCCCGCCTCCCTCTCCACCAAACATGGTGGCTTCTACATCAACATCGGCACGCTGCAGTTCAGGCCCGCCTCTGACTCGGAGGGGGAGGAGCCTAAGGCAGAGGCCAATCACTTCAAGGTGGGTGCACTGTGATCGGTCGCTTCCCACGTAGACCTGCAGGTTTGTTGGAAATGTACAAAGTGTCTTTTTACCCTGACTCAACAGTCAGCCTAGGTAATAATTAAATACAAGATCCTTCAATATATGGTTTTGGTCAGAGTTTTGACACAAAGTAATAATTTGCCATATTGTGATACAGTTGTGTAGCTTATTTGTTGGCAGAAGAGCCAATACAATGCTCACATCAAACTTTTAAATCTGTTCTTTTTGTTAGACTTCTACTACTGCAAAGTATTTAAATGGCCATAGATCCAAATGTGATGAACCTCAGATGGTTTCCAAACATTGTGTTCAGATTTTTTTTTAAGTATTCAGAAATACACATTGCTTTGCCATACTGATTTATTAGTGCAGTCAGGTATTAGTGAGGGCAATAACTAAATGTGTTATTCTGTATTCCTGGATATTAAAAGGAGGAATTCGTTTTCTCAGTGAGCTACTGCTGCTTGGTGTGATTTATGAGGTCACTTGCTCCTAATGAAAGCATCATGGCGTCTTTCTGAAGCAGAAGGTGAAGGAGGGCGAGGATCGCGGCATCAAGAAGAGACGCAAGAAGCAAGACGGCATCAACAACATGGAGGACAAGAAGCCCAAGAAGAACCGTGTGACCAAGCAAGGGTGAGGACACACGAGAGGGTTCTGGTTCCAGCCAGGAGGTGTTGGGATCAAACCCCAATGTCTACTGTAGCCATTCATGGGTTTAAATAGTTGATGCATTTAACAGCTTTTTCAGTGGTTACATGGGAGCTAAATGTAGTATTTTCACCGGTTATTTATTAGGGTGATTAACTCTAGTGACAATGTTTTTTTTAATTTTTCTGGCGACAAGCAATTGGTTGATTAAATGATGAAAAGTGTAAATTTGACCCCTCCTCCTCCTCCTCCTCCTCCTCCTCAGGGTGCCGGTGCTGAACCTCCACCGGCCCGAGAAGAAGAAGAGGAAGAAGCTGATGAAGGACTCCATCCAGCTGGCCAACATGCTGCGCCGCTTCTCTCGCGAGAAAGAAGATCTTCGCAAGAAGCACGTCCCGGGAGGCGGAGCTGTGGGCGGAGGCGGGGCCACCGGTGGGCTGGCCGCACGACCCGCCACTGGCACCAAAGCTCTGCACGGCAACAACAACAACACCAACAACAACGCCGCTGCCGCCGCCACGCTGCTCAACGCCCAGCCCAAGGTCGCTGGGGGCAACGACTTCGGTGTGGGCGACCTGAGCGCTGACCCAGCGGTGATGTCACTGCTGGGTGCGGCCAGCGACAATGCGGACATGCTGCAGGACCTGATGGGAGAACTGGACTTCACCATGCTGGACTCCCCGGGCAGCCCGGGTCACGGCGAGAATGGTGGCGGCCTGGGGGCGGGGCCTAAAGCAGGCGGAGGAGTCGCAGGAGGAGTCGCCCGGTTACTGTCCCCTCCCCCACTGCCCGGTGGACTGTCAGCCCCGCTCATCAAGCGCATTGAAGACCTGCGGGCGGTGAGGACCACACCTACGGTCATGTGACCGCGACAACTGTTGCATGTACCACCCTCTTCCACTTCCTGTTTTCAATGGCAACATCGTCTTTTAGGAAACGAGCCTTGTATTCGCCTCTGGCCTGTGAGTCCATGACATCCCAGTTCAGACAAGACGGGCACTAGCTGAGATTTGGCAGCGAGAAGGAATGACAATTAGCTGTTTCCGTGGCAACAGAAGCTGCGATAAAGAGAAGTGGTTGAGGTGAAAAGAGCCAACTGTTTTCTCCTGGCAGAGCGAGCGAGAGAGAGAGGGAGGTGGAGTGAGAGAGGAGGAGCACGGGCCAGATGGAAATGTGGGGGAGCGAGAGGAGATGAGGTGGTGGCTGAGTCTCCATGTTCTCCTTAGTGCACATGTGTCCTTGCCAGAGTTGCCCGTGTCAAGTTAGCAGAGTACTGCATGATCACAACATCTCGCCACGGGCCTGGGTTTGTGTGGTCTGACCCCCGGCATCACCACCGCAATGAGTCCTAACGCCCTTGTGTCCTCCGACCACCAGGCTTCCCGCCAGTTCGACCAGGAGGGCCGCAAGAAGTTCTTCACCCTCGACATGAACAACATCCTGCTGGAGTGAGTCCTCTGATGACCCCTGCTGACCCTCACCCCTCTCTTCTATTCATGCAGTATTGTGGTGAACTGTTTGAATTAAGTGTTTTAATCAAGTGTGTGTGTGTGTGTGCGTGTGTGTCAGTATTGAGCTGCAGGTCCAGGAGCAGCCAGATGGTGTCCAGGCGGCGGTGTACTCTCACCTGGAGGCCTTCGTCCCCTGTAATAAAGAGGCCCTGCTGAAACGCCTGAAGAAGCTCAGCCTCAACATACAGGTATGTTATTATATAGCCTCAACATACATGCTGTTATATAGCCTCAACATGCATGTACATGTTGTGGGTAGCCTCAACATGCATGTTATTATATGTGAAAGAAGCTAATATTGAATCATTGTTGATACTTTGTATCTGAATGAAACTTTAAGTCACATTGGATAAAAGTGTCGACGGTCGACTGATCAGTAAAGACACCTGGCCCAGAGCAATGACCGCGTGCGTGACTCCGTTTCCAGGACGACCGTCTCCGCACGCCGCTGCTGAAGCTGAAGCTAGCGGTGTGCAGTGTGATGCCTGAGCAGATCGCCCGCTTCAACATGGACTGTATCGCGAAGGTGGCCAAGTAAGACCCCGCCCCCACTCTGTAAGACCCCGCCCACGCTATATCGGCATGGTGGCCAAGTAAGACCCCGCCCACGCGGTATCGCTATGGTGGCCA
>OMOU01076249.1:0-15490 GCA_900312585.1 Malacocephalus occidentalis | reverse complement strand
CGTGGGGAGGATATCCGATTACCTTACCTCGGTCACAAGCTGTCACCTACAACGGCTCATAAAAAGTCAAACATGAGAGAGAGAGAGAGAGAAAGACAGAGAGGGAGAGGGCATACTGTAATGACACATGGTTCTCACCATTCAAGAGCATTGACAATACAAAGATATTAATGAAATTATACGACATTGGACATTTATTTCTCTAAATTGTGACAGTGACCCACAGGACATTTTAAGTGTTCTTTAAAAGAGGGATGACATTATATCCTTAACATTCATTATAGTATATCTATATAGCCTACTGCACAGCAAACCTGGTAACAATGTATAATCATTTTATTAATTCATTTGATTGAGCTGAAGATTTGTATATGTGTGGCCTAATGATGAACTGAGTGGTTGAGTTGTGTGTCATTATGACCCATTTGTGAGAATGGTCATTTTAGTGTGTGTGCGTGCGTGTGTGTGCGTGTGTGTGCGTGTGTGTGTGTGTGTGTGTGTGTGTGCGTTAGTAGGCTGAAGAGATGGAACACAAGCCCAGCTTGTGATGCACCAAATGCTACATTTGATGATGAAAAGTGTGGGTTACTTGTTGTTTATTTGAATGTATTTTTGTTCAGTTTACAATCTATATGATGCCACCGCCGACGCACCTGTTACAACTTTTAATGATTCATGACTTTCAAACATTTCTGTTTCACAGACATGTTGATACTAACACAAAGGCTCTATACTCAGAATACCCGTGTGAGAGAGAAGTAATGCAACATTCTTCAACAGATCCTCCCTTCAAATTTATTACCAGACAGAGTATGTATTGTTTGTTAATTGAGTTGCCTTCACTGTCTGTTTAATTCAAGATGGCTGCTGTCCATCTAGGGCTCCTAGCTTGGAGTTGTCAAGAGGTGTTCACATTAATAATCCACACCATTTAATACTGAATTACATAGACACACGCACACGCACACACACACACATTGTATATACATTTGTACATGTATATAACTAGTCGACTAAGGACTAAGAACTAAAATGCATACTTGACTTGTTCTCTGTGTGACCCTGCTGTGTTTGTAATGCACTGGCTGAATTCGTCACACTCCTGTGAACAAGGCAAGTGCTCTGCTTCTCAAAAGGCCACCGTCAATGAGTTCTTGCTTGAGCTAGCACGCGTCCCCTCAAGACTCTGACAACTCACCCTTGAGACGGCACCCCTGAAACCTACCAGTCGCTTGTTATCACATGTCGAGGCCATTGCACCTTTTTCTTAGTCAAATGCTTGGTTGTCTTTTGATTGATGTTCCAATTGTGCACATATAAGCAATTGGAACATTGTCATAATCATGGAGACAGAAGACTTGCTTAATGTTTGGGTAATATTTGTTAAAGAAGGCTTGGGTAATGTTTATTATTGGGGACGCAGCGATCTTGAAATTATTGGCCGATACCAATTTGGCTGATAGCCAATATAGCTGATATTGATAGCCGATATTTAATATTTGAATAGACATTTTAGAATAACAAATCTAATTCTTCATCCGACTACCATTCTGTTTAAAACAATAAACGTTCCCTTCTTTTCCCCCGTCCACATGGGGCAGTATAGCGTCTGCTTGTGACGCTGCGGCTGTGGGCGTAGCGGCGGAGAAGAAGAAATACCAAAATAATTTCAGTATACACGGCTCCATATCTCAACGAGTGCCGCTGTACTCGTTTTGTATGCTCTCAATTAAAAGTCTGCGATAGTTTTCCACCAATGTACACGCATCGAAAGTACATTTGCGTACGTCTATCTGCGTTACATTCACATCGGACTGCCATCGGTAAAATTCACCTTATTTGCCGGTAGGCCGATTGGCAGTCAATGATCTAATTATCATTTAAGAACCATCACTCATCTCTGGGCATCAATATGGCATTTTACCCCCCTTGAAAAACCAACCGTACAAAACAATAACTTGAGAACACACGCACAGTCCACAAACTGCACAAACACGAGCTGACTCGACGCTGAATCACACAGCCCTGCCGGTGTCTCGTTCCACCAACACAGCAACGCGACCTCACAACGCCAAGGTCAAAGGTCACCCACCCAACGAGAGCTGACAGGGAACTTGATTAAAAGTTCAAGCCCCTTTTCTGTGAGTTGGAGGACGAGCCAAAGGAGAGGAAATGAAGAAAAGAATGCAGCCAAAAAACGGATATTCGAGTGATATGTGTTATGGCTGGTGACAGTAAATCTCTTTTTTTCTTCACGCCCACAATTTCAGAGTGTCTGTTGGATGTTTTCGATGTTTTGATGGCTGCTCTCTCTCTCTCTTTGTCTATCTCTGTCTCTCTCTTCTAAATGCTAATTTCTCTGTTTCTGTCTATTTAATTTAGCTTTCTCTCCATTTTCCCATCTGTCTTTGTCTTTTTTAGGCAGGAATTTAGTTGTGCATGCTCTTTGTTCTCTCCCTCCCTGCTCTCTCTCTCCCTCCCTGCTCTCTCTCTCCCTCCCTCTCTCTCTCTCTCTCTCTCTCTCTATCTCTCTCCCTACCTTTATCTTCCGATCCCTCTCTCTCTCTTCCCCTCTATCTCTCTCCCTACCTGTATCTCCCAACCTCTCTCTCTCTCTCTGTACTGCTGGAGTTTAGGTGTTCCTGTCGACTCAGAGGCTTTACTCAAGTGCTCTCGGTTAGGGATTGGTTCAGAACAATACAACCCAATTAATTGTTTCTAACAAGATTATCTCGCCTGCTGGCCAAATGTTGCTTTAGATCTGCATATCTGGCAACCCAAAATGAGGGGGGGAGAACAAAGTCAACGATTGTGAATTATAATGATTATTTGCTTTTATGAAAGTCATTGGGTTGTGTTTGCTCTGATGGTGACAAAAACACATTCCAGATGGTGGGAATTGACCTGGAATTCATTCTCACAGACACCAAGAGCATTGTGGGAAAATCAGACCAAAGGTCCAAACTGCGGGGGGAGTTCTCCGCTTACCACCCTGCCGACGCCGCATTTGACTTTTAAAGTGAGTTTGAAAACAACATTGGGTGTCATCCAACCTTTCAATTACTCTTCAGATTGGAAGGTTTTTAATGAGCCTGGGTCCCACACTGAGATTGCATTTGAACCTCCTTTTAAATCTGAGCTTAAAAAGAGGTTTTTGCTAATCCCTCCTTTACGCCGCCACAGACCCCCACCCTGATCCCACTAAGCACAAGGGATATCAGTGAGATCAGCCTTTTGTTCAAAAGCTAACAAACAACACCCCCCCCCCCCTCCTCCTTGGGAACCCACATATCTCCTTGTAAGCCTGTGTGGTTAACCATCACAATGTTGACCATCATGCTGTATAGCATATACTTGAGGTGTACCACTAAACTGTTATCAACAAGACCTTTTTCGTGGACCACATCATATGCCAAGTGGTAAACAATAGATAAATACACATGCAGTGGCTGAGCAAAGAGTCCCACACAATTCTGACTGCAAGTGGGAAACAGTGGAGAGAAAAAGTCAGCAACGCTGCCTATACCAATGTGTTCACTGAGCAAATACAGATGAACACATCAATGGAAAGCATATGATGGAATGTACAAAGGAAGACTATTTTTCCTTCAAAACATCTATCAAGAATATTTTTGTGTTCTTGTAAACGTGTTTATTTCAAGAGTTAAATCCCTCGTAGCCTGCGCTACGGTACCACTTCCGCAGAGCTAAATGATTGCGCTACGTCTAGCGTTGTAGGTAACCCGTTTAGCGATGTGGCGGATGATTAAACAGAATATTACAATGGTCAATGTGCTCGATGCCCTGCCCAAAGGTTCTGGGTTGGGTTGCATTCTCCTGCACCTCATGCTACCTGCTTGTTAATGACAGGCTGTATTCAGCAGCTTTGGATGAAAGTGTCTCACTTAATTGTAAATTAGATCAACAAGGAAAAAACAGCCTAAATTGTTTTTGTGTTTTCGAGTTCTGTGTAGTTTGATTCAAAGTTGTGTGGACCAACTTGAATGACACCCGTATTGACTGGCTTTCGATAAAATTGTTTGCTAAATAATTCAAGAATACATTATGTCAACAAGAAAAACAGGCTGAATTGTTCATTAATGTGGAGGCTTAAGTAGCTGAACAATCTGGTTTCTAACTCCGGTGAATTGCTTGAACATTTTAGGGAATGGGTGAAGCCTTATGACTGAAGTCTAAGTAATACCCTTTGGATGTTGTCTGAGCCCATCTATCTTCAGACACAAATAATAACTTGAGCACAGTAAACAACAACAAGAACTTCATCAGAGATATTCCACTGCACACACACACACACACACACACACACAAATAAAAACCAACCACAAGCATTGGGCTCCTCAGCAGAATTTTCCATTATTGATGACATAAATCAGATTAAGAGGGCAATGCAAAGGAGAGTGTGCGTGTGTGTGTGTGCATTAGTTTATTCTACAGCGTAATTTCTATTGATTGTTTGAGTGAGCGTCTATTTAAACAAATGGGAAGCTCATGTAGTGGCTTTACGTGTGTGTGTGTGTTGGGGTTATATTAACTGCTGTCATTGTCTCCCTGGGCTGGCTCAGCATGCGTACACACACACACACACACTCACAGCCCTCCAGAGTGCGGTGGTCTTATCAGAGTTGCCAGTGAGTCAAGCGAGACATTTTATCAGGGTCACAACACAGCTCCCCGGCCCAGACGTTACCTCCTCTCTCGCTCTCTCGCTCTCTCGCTCTCTCGCTCTCTCGCTCTCTCCGCATCTCTTTTGCTTTTCTCTCTTTACATCTTTCTCTCTACCTCTGTATCTACGTCTCTCTCCCTCTCATTCTGTCACATTTCTGTCACATTTCTGCTCTCCTTCAACCTTTACCACCTCCCTTTCTACCTCTCCCTCTCTCCTCCTATCTCACACTATCATCTCCCTCTCTCTATCGTCCTAACACTTTCTTGTCGCCTGAGTCTTCATCTTTCTCACCCCACTCTCTCTCTCTCTCTCTCTCTCTCTGTTCCTCTCTCCCTCTCTCATCTCACCCCCCTCTCTTTCATTTAATTCTCTATCATCCTTCACCCAATCATCTCTCTCTCTCTCTCTGCCACTAATAAGGCTGGCCATTCCAAGTAAGCAGGGGCTTTAGCTAAACATCGCTTAGGAACAAAACTAAAATTTTGTAAGTATCCAAAAAAATAAAATAACAAAAAGCGGATCATTGGGAATTTATAAATAGCTCCCGCCACCTCAAAATCCCAACTTCCAGTGCCAATTAGGTCTTGGAATATTCCATAATATTCCCTCCTCTCCAGCTGACCTCCTTGTTCATCTCGCTTCAGACTTCAAGATGCAATCTTGACCCGCTTCTCAATTCCTTCTTTTTCAAGGGGGCGTTACAAAGATGTCTCAATCTCCACAGACTAGCGCACTGTTCTTGTTATTCCCTTAAATAAAATGGGTTCCTATTTATTATGAATGGCCCTGCAGTACACCTTCTAAATATATAATTTGAGGTAGCTCCAGTGAGCAGATGCTGTAAGAGGGAGGGAATTAAAACAGAAAAGTAGTTACAACTCACTTCATTATTCGTCTTTCCTTATTCTATTATTTTATAATTTAAGATTTTCGATATACGTTTCTCGTGGTCTTTGAATCTTTGAGTAATTTAGAAAACCATTAATGTCCTTATGGAGATATGTCTAGATCTTTAACATCGAGCAGTATATTTAGTAATATTGGATATTAGATATTGTAATTATTGGATGAATGTTAAAAATGGACTGTATCTGACAATTTTTCTCAAAGGGAATGATAGTGAATATTTTCCAATGCAAGTCATTAGGTAGCAGGTGGTTGCTAGGGCATTTACTGTATACATACAGTATTTATACTGTATATATACAGTATATACTGCTGACATTGGGGTTGGAGCCCAGAATCTGGTTCTGGGAGTCACACCATGCCCTAACGAATAGACTATCCTGCCCACTGGGTTTATCCTGCACGAAAATATGTACCCAACAAACCAACACCCATGGGATGTTTGTAGTTCAACAGAAGAGCAGCCGTGACCGTAACCCAGAGATCCAACTTCTGTACCTTCGATGTACCTCCGATGCTGTTGTTTAGTTGTGGTCATCCGTTTACAGTTCGAGGAATACATGCCTGGATGAACAAACGACACACTCGTAATGGTCCACTTGTGTGAGTGTCTGTGTGTGTGTGTGTGTGTGTGTGTGTGTAAGCCCTCGTTCTCTTCTCTCTCTAAATCTGCTGGCTTCAAACTGCAGGGAAGAGCAGTGGAGGCCAGATAGGTCGTGGTTCACGCTGTTTCAGCGCGGTGAACAAAACCTCATTGTTAACATAAACTCCATGTGTATGGGGGTCTATGCTTCGCAAGATGTGGCGGAATTGAGAGTGCACCTCCTGTTGCCTTTCCCCGGCTAAGCTATAAATATATTCAAATGGTCATGCTTTATTGCTTGGGCCCTCAACAAAACACCAAACCCAATGAGCAAATAGTCCTTAGCTGTGTATTTTTTTAAATTTGAATCAGTTGAACTAAACAATGAATAATATGGAACTTTTATATTCTCTTAACTTTGGAAGATGGAAGTGCATTTCCCCTGCGAAATAAACTGCAAAGAAAATGTTCTAAACTCAAACTCATTACAACTAGCTCCACTCCGAAGCTTTTGGTACGGTAGTGGTAGTGTGTCTTTTAATATTCATTTACTTTATGGGTTATTCAATTGTTGTGTTCCCAAATTCCCATACCATCTTAAATATCAAATTCATGGACTTCTCAAGGATTTCCAGGCTCAAGCTCCTCAAATTCTAGGACTGTTACACGCCATAGATTGAGACACAGATCAAGGTTAATTACTGTTATAACACTGATCAGTTTTATAATGAGAACTGGCTGAATTTACTTAAGCTCACATATTTATGAACATTTACTTTCTGTATATTCTTATATGCAATATAGACTCTGGATACTCTTGTATACATTCTGGATATTCTTATTCTTATATGCACTATAGATTCTGGATACCCTTTCATTGCACTGTAGATTCTGGATATTCTTTTTATGCACCGTTAACTCGGTATACTCTTCTATGCACTCTGGTTTCCACACATTCACACACTTGCACTGCTCCCTCCCTGTATATACCCTGCTGTACACCCCAGTGTACAAGCACCACTGAGTATACCTCTGTCCATACTGTACATACCTCAATGTATATCTCTACCTATTCTGCCTATACTCAATGTATAGCGTACACCGCATTTATTTATTCAGTCATTTAACTGTTCTACTGTCACACTTTTGCTACTACCTTTGCACTTCTGGTTGGATGCTAACTGCATTTCGTTGTACTCTGTGCATGTGTACTCCTTGCAATGACAATAAAATTGAATCTAATCTAATCTAATCTAATCTAAACAATTAAAAAAGGAGCAAGGCTTGACTGTGAACACTTTTCTATTGGGCTGCAGCCTATTAACAATTGCTCATTGAACTTTCTATTCCCGCACAAAATATACACATTCAAGCACTTTCAATGACCTCTATTTTGTAAAACTTTCAAGGCCTTTTTTTGACATTTCAGTTGGAGAGGAGAGTAAGGATTTCAAGGACCCGTAAGAACACTCTCTTTGGATTTAGTCCTCATCCACGTATGACAGCTATGCCGCCTGTAACATTTTGGATGGGGTTAAAACAACCACTGTTTATTTTTCACTTCCTCCCATCTTGTCGCCCTTCACCTCTGCATATATATACAGTATATATATATATATATATGTATGTATGTATATATATATATATATGCAATCAGAACATAACATGAACTGGCACGGGCTGTTGGCTCAGTTCTGTTGGCTCTGTTTGAAACATTGTTCCCCTGACCAATCTCAATATTCCCTTCAATGATGCCTCCTCCAGTGCACGCATGCACTCTCTCAATATCCTTCCCTGTCTTTCTCTGTCCTCCATGGCATCATTCATGTTTTAGCGTGCCGTTATTTGAGACTGAGATTTCTTTATTTATGAATATGTCTTCGACATCGGAGATGGATCAAGGGCTCGCCCTCGCTCTGCTATGAACAGATTTTGCGGAGATCTTTCGCTCCACTTTTCCAAAAGTTGTCTCTGTGAGTTCTGAAAGACAAACAAAAATGAATCATGAATCATGTTTTATTTACGGCGTAAACAGATCTTTGTTTAGCTCCTTTCAAAGGCGGCCGTGCCGCAGCTAAAAATATGCAACGTGTAAGTATGTTTGACGAGAATAACGTTTAGAATACTTTGTCTGAAACATTACTCGCTTTGTATAGGATGAGTACATCATTTGTATTGTTCAAATGAACCTGTCCGTCCATTCATTCATGCAGTATCACTATGTCTTTCATTTCATTGCTGTTTTTGACTTTAAAGTTACTTTCCTTTTGAAGTAAAAAAATTAATTTGAAGTCGTACTGTGACATGGCCTAGTTTGCATGACAGTGAGGAAGGAAGAATAGAATTAACAGTGACAACAGATTAATCATCACTATCTTTTATGTCAGTAGAGCAAAGCGGCATGGGATGGATATATTTTAGTACTTTTGTAAATAATGTGATTACAATTTCAGCAAATTTGAAAAAACTTCCATTCAATTCCACACATGATCCTTTATTATTGATTTATATTGCAGTATACCTACGTTTTGCACATTAATTGTGCAATGGATTGCAGGCTGGATTTGATAGATGAATTGCATCAGAGAGACAGAGCAGCCTGTCATCGTTTCCTGCTAAGTACATCATGTTAACCACTGTCAATGCCTCATTGTGTTCCATTTATCTTGTGCTCGCGCACACACACACACACACACATGACAATCATTGTGACGGTGTGCATGTGTGTGTGTGTGTGTTTGGCATCATGGTGGGTCACCCCTTCTTGAGACAGACATGCTCAATCGAACACAGAAATTACAGGAAATGAATCATGTGAGTTTAATAGAAAATGGATGATTGGACAATAACTGGGAGATTGTGCTCCATTAACTGGAGGATGGAGGCAAATAGAGGACTTTTCGGTGTGCACTTTGCCCAAGCCAGAACGCTTGTGTGTTCATGTATCAAATAAGTCTTTAACAGTTCAGAGGATACTCCAGCCAACTCAGCAAGTAGAACAAAGAACAAAACAGAAAGAGTGTCAATGAAAATGCAGACTTTGTGGCCTGGCCAACCAAATGAATAAAGTTAATCTGAGCTAACCAATGCACAGGCTGCTGAATATCCTTTGACAATATCAAGGGTGATTTATCATTTTGTGGCTCCTAAATTCAGGTTAAGGAATAAAGTGAACAATGCTTAATTGGCCTCACCTGGCCCAGGTAGTCTGGGTGGGGTGGGGCTGCAAGCCTGTGGTGCATTGGCTAATCAGTGCACCACAGGTTAAGTCAGCCAACAGCACACACACTAAGGAGAGCTCTAGCTAGCTAGCGAGCAACAGTTCCATCTGCTCCATACCATTTTTCTTCACCTACATCTTTCCAATAAACCAGACTTCAAATACCACAACCAGCCTGTGTCCTTGGAGGAGCCCCGAATTAAAGCCACGTATGTGGCATTGTGGCAGTGACTATGCTACAGAGGATTTCATGCTTTTGCCTGATTTTGTGTGACTGATTATGTGACATTACAGGTGGAAACCTATGGAGCTTATCAAAGATAGACTTGGATGTTTCCAAACATAAGACATAATTCACCCATAATTCAGTCACGCAGGACACACGGAACCACAGACGTGGGCGCACCAGGCATTGATTGGATATTGGAAAGACCTGGGTTAATTAGGGAAAATGGAAACCATCTTGGAGTGGGCGGGGCCAGGGGGCGTAACACAGTGTTTTATAGTGTTTTATAGTGGATACGATCTGATTTTCATTTGGCATGGTCGACGCTAGACTGACTTTGAATTGGACTGTCTCGACACTTTTCTTCGATATGGAACCCGGTGGCCAATCATTACAATAGTATTGAAGTAGCCACCCCCCGCCCTCCCATTCTGTAACGTCTCCTTCGCCCACAACAATACAATCAGCTGAAAGACAACTTTATTTGGCTCACGAGGAGTTTGGAGCCTCCAGCCGTCACCACTCTGTGTACGAGCTGTCTTTAACCAACCCCAGCTATCTGTCCTCTCCCCCCTGCTACCCGACTCTTCTCTGCTCGCTCAGTCTTTCCTCATGTTTCCCCCTCCACCTTTATCCTATATTCCTTTCCTATCTCCTCTCTCCTTTTTCCGTTTTCCTATTCTAACTTTCCCCTTCTTTTCCTCTTTCCTTTCTCTTTTCTAACCTAGTATTTCCCATATATATTTTTTTTATATTCTCAACCCCATTATAAGTGTATGTGTCAATGAAACATGAATTGAAACTGTCCTCCTCTCCCGAATCTTCCCTCGTCGGACATCCTCTTCCTCCTCCTCCTCCTCCTCCTCCTCCTCCTCCTCGACTAAAGTCGTGTCCAAATGTCACGTCTCCCCTCTGCTGTCAGATCTCTAATGAGCCATCCGTCTTTGTTGTGTTTTTTCACTCCTCACCTCACCCCTTTCTTCATCATCATCATCACTATCGCCATCATCATCATCATCATCATCATCATCATCATCATCATCACCATCACCATCACCATCACCATCATCATCCTTGATTGTTTCCCTTCTTCCAATCCCGCTCTCTCCCCTCTCCTTGCCTCCCTCCTTCTCTCCTTGGCTCCCTACCTTCCTTCTATTAACATGCAACTTCCCTCCTCCCATCTGTCCATCCCTCTCCATTCTAAACTGCTACGTTGTGACCGACAGCTTCACATCCCATCACCAAAGCTGGGGTTACTGTCTCTCTTGTCTTCTCCTGAGCCACTTCCAATCCATTATTCCCTCCCTCCTTCCATCTCTCTGTAATTAGCAGAATAGTGGGTTGAATGCAAGTGTGTGTGTGTGTGTACGGTTGAGCCAGGACATGTCTACTTCGAAGCACCAATCCACTCATTTCCTCCCAGTGAGCCTTTTGAATCGGGTCACAACTGATTCAAATAAGACTCTGATGGCCTGTTTGTTTTTCCACCAAAGAACCACAACACTTCTTCAAACAAAGAAGATTTGCCTTAAGATGAATCTTATTCTATCTGATAATAAACCACAGGCCGTAAAGCAGGCAGACAGACAGCCAGGCAGATGTATGAAAAGGCAGGTAAGCAAGGCATACAGACAGGTAGATTGACAGATTGGAAGGCAGACAGACAGTACAATAGCAGACTTAAAGTACTATGGCAGACGTACAGTACTATGGCATTCATGGCTCGTAAAAGCCAATGCATCTGCAAAACAGATCGATTGAGTCTTGATTCAGCTTTCATTTCAGCTGGGGACAGTTTCTGTCTCTCTCTCTCTCTCTCTCTCTCTCTCTCTCTCTCTCTCCTCTGGACCATATTTGGTCTCCATCTCCCTCCCTCTGCACTACTGTTGTCATCCTCTCTCAGTCTTTGCTATATGATGTTTTTCCACTATGGTCCTCATAAGCTCCCTTTCCTGTTGTTTTCTTCCACTCCCCCCTCTTTCTTTCTGTCCATCACTCTTCTGACTCTAAGCCCTTCCCAAATGTATTCTCACTACTGGATTTTCATAAGCTGTCTATTTCCTCAATGATCTCTCTCTCTCTTTATCTCTCTCTGGCTCCCATCTCCTTTCTAAGTGTATTACCTGTGCTCTCTAGAGAGGGGAAAACGTTTTCAAGTAAAAAAAAAACACTAAACACTCTTTGTTTGTGTTACCGGCACTTGCAACATCTTATTTTGTGCTCCGGTTCTGTTCTGGCGTGTTGTTGGTGGTTGTTGTTTCAGTTGAGGGGCGTCCTGAGAGTTCCCCGCGACCCCGGGTGACTCTCACTTGTCATAACACCATCCTGCCCCACCTTCGGGTGCAGGCTTCCAGACGGATGTCAACTTAAAGGGGAACCATCAAACTCCGCTATTTTCTAATACAGCAGAGTACAGCTCGCGGGAAAAAGTGTCCCACGGCAACCGAGTCAGTTACTGCGGAAACAATCCCTGGGAAACTTTTCGGACCAATTACATCGACGGTCGGACATCGGAGTTGATGTTGCCGAACATGATTTTTCACAACATGCATTTAACAAAGTTGGGCTGCAAGTCGGGCTGTTTACCATAGCAAAGATTGCAGAAGCGGAGCTTGAGGGTACCCTTGAGGGTACACTCCAAAGTCCAAAGTCCAAGTTATTTTGGATACAAACATGCTTGCAAACTCAGAGTGAAACGGTACTTGTCTTCCTATTGGACTGTATGGTTCTTGGTCCATGTTGCACAGTTCAATCCTCTATGTATTTAGAGGATTAACGGTTTTTAGAGGAAAAATTATTCGATACAAAATATATAGAGTGCTATATACTCAAGATATAAACTCATTGCGTATATAACTGTAATTAACAAGGGTTAAATATCCACAGAAAGTTAAGTGATGCTTGCAAATGCTGAGGTGCAGGTAAGGCATGTTCACTTTTCCATCTGCAGCGAACTGCACAACTTGCACTACAGAAATGTACTTTGTTAAATTGTCCCGCTCTCGAAAAATGAGTGTTTTGACACAAAATGGGGATTCGAGTTTGCAACTTAAATTGCACTCAGAGTGATTTAACCTAACTTGAGACTCGTTCTCAAAAGACTTGCGATATGGGACTTGAATAATTCATAATCTTTCTTTTTATATTTTCATGCATGAACATTACAGAAATGTAAAGTCATATACCCTCTAATAACCTGTGTGCAGATGCATTTACATTAACAATCTAGACAAACAGTAAAATATTTGTACTTTGTCCATATGTCTATATATATTTGTCTATATTCACAAGCACTACAATAATGGCTTTGTCATCCAAAGCCGAGTTACCACAGCCACTGCTTCCCAGTGGAGGACCAAAGAGAGCTCCTAAACAAACACTAAAAAGCATGTATTTCGTGACGTCAATGTATGGAAACCGTACCAAAGCGTGACATCGTCATACTTTTTGTACCGAACGGTGAACCATTTTTGCCAACCTGAGTTTTCACTGTCCCCTCACGATATTCAGCTGGAGACAACATTCTCCCGTCAGATGTATTCCTTCATCTGCCGCTTGTATCTACATGGCTGGGTAACAGGGATTGCCTGTAATCATTTGAAGTTACTCATCCAATCATAACCCAATGCAATAAGACGGGGATTGTTGTCTGTGGGCTAATAGTTTGATGAAGTTACTCATCCAATCATAACAATGGGATGAGGCGCCGAGGGAATGGTAGCAAGTTAAGAAGTTAAAAGAGGAGGAATCCTGCCAAGGGTCCCAGAGGGCAGACATCACTGTACAGTGCCCTCTGGGACTCTTGGCACCCTTTATACAAATTAAGAAAAGATATTCTATTCAATGAACACTTAAGTACTTGAATCCCAATTTATCTTAAAAATATAATAGTACAATTAGCCTGTATTACCATGAATTACATGTATGTATGTATCAGGATCATGAATGAAAATGATTTATATAAATATATATCTCTATATATCTATATATATATATATGTTCAGAGTTAATCTCCTAAACCCTAGCACTAACTTGCGTTAGATTAGCATTGTTAGCATATTGTATGTTCTTGAAACCTGCTCTATTCTTCTCTTTATGTACCACAGTGATATATTGCTGTTTATTTCAACAAATGTACTCTTTGTAAATCACTTTGGAAAAAGCATCTGCCAAATACCCTAAAGGTTAATGTAAATCTATATGTAAAAATATATATAAGGTTATATTGTACAATATAATCAGCTTTTTATTTTGTGATTCAAACCATTACAAAATTCACTACGATCCAAGAAATAATGTCTGTGAAACTAATTATTTCTTTTTTTCTGGCAGCGGAAACTCAGACCCCCCGTGGTGGCGGTCTCTATTTCTGAGGCCTCAAGGCTGTCAAGTATGGATGCATGTCGTTGAGGAGTAGGTAGAGAGGTGCGGCCATTTTGCTCCGGGGGGTCTATTTTAGACTCCATATAGAGGGATAACACTCAGGGGGTACCCAACCACTGCACTCTCTCCCATGCTCCTCAACATCATTCACTATTCAGCAAGTCAATATTGTTGGGCCTGTTAAGAGTTGTCTTGAGTACAATGACAAAAATATGAGCGTCAGCAGAATATTAAAAAGTATCGCTTTAGTCAATTTCAAAGTGTTTGAAGGCTTTGAATTTAGCCGATTTACTCGCAAAAAAGCAGTCAAGCTAATCCTAAGGCAAGCGTATATTATCTGCCCTGCAATACGACAACTTAAGTCAAGTTAAACAGATAAATTAGCACATAATTAAATGATTTCTGTCTCTGGATACATGAAAGGAATGTGACAGATGCTAGCTGAGGCTGCACATGAGAGAAGGTAAGGTTAAGAAGCTCATTAACATGAACCCTCAGTTAGTCCATGTCCACCTTTGCGTGAACTGTAGTAAGAGTTGCATGGATCACATTTGGATGGATGGAAATAGTACATTGATTATTTTATTTTATTATTTTTTGAATACATAGCTAAATACATATTAATTAGTTGATTAACATGAACATTAACATTGCATTGGTTAAGGTCAACACACTGTGTTAACCTTAACTGTGGAGTAATTCACTTATCGTAAAGCGTATACTTGAAATGTAAAAAGGATGTTAAAACAGATGTTATTTTGGGTTTAGAACATGACTAACAGCAACTTAAACACAGGACCACAGCAACATCAAACGTTTTCAGGAATTTTGTGTGTGTGTGTGTGTGTGTGTGTGTGTAGATGGATGTGTTAGCAATGGGTGGCTCTGTCTAGGTAACATCAGTATATTCAAGCAAACACACTGTCATTGTGTTCATGCCACCCATTTGTCTCTTGGGTTCTGCATCGGATCGGGTACCCCTGGGCACCTGCGTGTGACCTCTAAAAAAAGTCATTTGCAGGTGATATTTTTCCAGTTTGTTTCTGGGTAAGACAAAGAAGATGCCGGTCGGATCGCAAGGTCGGATCGCTTATATATATATGTTGTGGATATAGCCTGTATATATAGTCTCTCAAGTATACCTAATATAAGTCAAGCTTTCTTTTGGGAGGGGCAGATAATCATTCATCGATATACGCTACAGCGGGTGTGTCAAGCTCACCCACCAAATACCCCTATATTGCCATGTTTACAGTAAAACATCCTCTTAATTTCACATCTATGAAATGGCCTGAAAGTATCACTTTAAACATAGGCGACTTGATTAAGCTTAACCGAATGATTTAAACAACAGCTCGACATGAGTCCACCCCACACATTTTGAGCCAAATACATGGTTGATCGTAACGTGATAATTCTGAGACGTTTTCACTGGTCGTGGTTATTATAGGATATGCGGGTTCGGATAGGGCTGCGGATCTT
>OMOU01076244.1:7658-25104 GCA_900312585.1 Malacocephalus occidentalis | reverse complement strand
TATGCAATTTATAAGTTAATAAATTGACTAACTTTAAATGAACATTGTTGGTGTTTCAAACCGATGAAGGTTTTGTAGTACTATCTAGCTGTACAGGATAAATACTTTCAGACACGACAGAGCATATGAATGATTGTATACTTGACGATCATTAGATACCATTTATGTCAGAGCTCTTTTGTAGCTATTACACATGGTGTGGACAGCACAACAAAATAATTAGTACCTGTTCTTTGTCCCCTGTGAGGTGTAACTTTCATTTTACAAATTATACACATTGAAACGTCCTGACAAAAGGCACACCATGGATAAAACATTAACATCTAAAGAACCACAACCGTCTAGTGATACATATTCTTTTTATGTAAAATATGTACATAAATTAACAAAAATTCCAATCAAATCAAGATTTGAGATGGTTTTAGTATTCCAAACACATTGCTCCCATTTCTCATTTGGTCCATTTCTGTACGGAAAAAGTGAGATGCCTGCACTTGGAAATGTTGAGGTGGTCATGAGCAAGTAACAGATGCTTTGAATTTTACTTAAGGCTGAAAGACTCCATGAAACTAGACAGTTTAAAGTGAGAATTTGAATAATTCCTTCTCAAACCCTTCATAATGTAAATGCCCTTCATAACATCAATGTCAAGATCCAATACCATGCTCCTCATTCTTCTCTCCCTTATTAGTGACACCTACTAGTCAATGTAATTCGTCCAAAGTGTCTCAAAAGAGCTTCTAATGCAAAATTATATACTGCACAGAACGGCCACAAATCACTAATTGGAATTATACACATCTAGACTAAGTTCCAAGTACAGATTCAATCTTTAGTTCCAGAATCCTGAAACAAGTGAAGATTCCTTTCAGAATTCACCCTTCAAATATCCTAAAAATGACTTCACCATTTCTTCCCATGCACTGGTGGCCATCTTGATCATTGAACGACAGGAATAGGAGCGCCCCCCCCCGCCCCCTCGTAAAACTGCGGTCTGTTCATGTTCTTGTTGCTAAACAAAACAAAAAATAAATAAAACATGGTGCTACCCCACCCCCCGCAAAAACAAAAAAGCTAAACAGTAAAAGGATAAGAAGTGCAGCATGATGTCTGGCTTATTGGGCCCCAGCTCAGAGAGCCTTTTGTTGTCCTTGTCTCGCTCACTCATACAATCTTCTTGATGCTCGGCCTCTTGAAGCTGCCGGCGCTGCGCTGTTTCTGAACCTGGGAGGCAGAGCCGTGGCGCATTCGTCCTCCGGCTGACAGGGCGGAGCTCGGCGACAGCTGCACGTTCTCCTTGTCCACGCCTGGAGGACAAATGGGGCATGGACAATCACAACACACATGGGGGCAAACACAGATAAGACGTAAGCATAGACGTACGTTTTACAGACACACAACATTGAAGTTTTTAGTCTTAAAGTATGTGTGCTAATGCACTAGATGTCACACTCCCTCTCCCCCCTACCCTTCCAAGTATTGCCATGACACATGTTTTTTACAACTCTTATATTTCTGTCAGAGTGATTGGAGCACATACCTCTTTGTCACAAACAAACATTCATGAAGTTTGGTTCTTTTATTCATTTATTATGGGTTTACTGAAAATGTGACCAAATCTGCTGGGTCAAAAATATACATGCATACATGGTAATATTTGGTTACATGTTCACCTCAATTAGGCACTTTTGGTAGCCATCCACAAGCTTCTGGTTGAATCTTTGACCACACCTCTTGAAAGAATCGGTGCAGTTCAGCTACATTTGTTGGCTTTCTGACATGAACGTTTTTGTCAGCACTGTCCGCATGTTCTTGATGGGGTTTAAGTCAGGACTTTGGGAAGGCCATTCTAAAACCTTCATTGTAGCCTGATTTAGCCATTCCTCTACCACTTTTGATCGTCCCATTGGAACACCCAACTGTGCACAAGACCCAACCTTGTGGCTGATGATTGTAGGTTCTCCTGAAGAATTTGGAGGTAATCCTACTTCAACATTCCATTTACTTTCGGTAAAGCACCAGTTCCATGGGCAGCAAAACAGGCAAAAAACATCACCAAAATGGATCATTCATGTTGCTGTATGGATATTTTTGAGCCAGCAGGTTTGGTCACATTTTCAGTAGATCCATAATTAATTCATAAAATAACCATACTTCATGAATGTGCTCTAATCACTATCACAGAAGTATAAGAGTTGTAGACTGCCATGACATACAAGTGTATGTAAACTGTAAACTTTTGACCAAAACTGTATCTATAAAGCTTACTGGCACAGAGTTGGACGTATCAGGGGGAACAATGCATGTTTCAAATTGGAATTTTGAATGTCTTCATTCAACTAAATAGCCGAGTTGCACACAATGTTAAACCGCCGTTTTTTGTGGAGTTTTCTGTATAACCTTTAACTTGTCCCGTGGGGCAAGTACATTTGTCTTCCATTTGCCGTACAAAATAATCCACTTGTTCTGGACAAGTGGACAAGCCTTAATGTCGAGCCCTGCTGATGACAGTTTTGCAGCTGAGGAAGGAATGAATGTAGCACATTTAGGTTACTTTGTGTACTTAAAGCAGTTTCACACCTCAAGTTCATAGCTAGCTTTGTGCCGAAATACACTGAACAAATATAAACACTTTTGTTTAGGACTATGGATTTCACAGATATGCGGGGGGGGGGGGGGTTGACCACCATTTGCCTCACACAGTGCAACACAGCTCCTTCACATGGAGTTGATCAGGTTGTTGATTGTGGCCTGTGGAATGTTGGTCCACTCCTCAATGGCTGTGTGAAGTTGCTGGATATTGGCAGGAATTGGAAGACGTTGCCGTATATGCTGATCCAGAGCATCCCAAACATGCTCAATGGATGTCTGGGGAGTATGGAGGCCATGCAAGAACTGGGATGTTTTCAGCTTCCAGGAATTGTGTACAGATCCTTGCAACATGGGGCCGTGCATTATCGTGCTGCAATGGCGTTGGTGGTGGATGAATGGCACAACAATGGGCTTCAGGATCTCGTCGCGGTATCTCTGTGCATTCACAATGGCATCAATAAAATGCACCTGTGTTCGTTGTCCGTAGCATATGCCTTCCCATACCATAACCCCACCGCCATCATGGGCCACTCAATTCACAACGTTGACAAACCATCGGCATCAAACCGCTCACCCACATGACGCCATACACGCTGTCTGCCATCTGCCCGGTACAGTGAATACCGGGATTCAACCGTGAAGAGAACACTTGTCCAAAGTGCCAGACACCATCGAAGGTTCGAAGGCATTTGCCCACTCAAGTCGGTTACGACAGCGACCGACAGTTTGTGCAGAAATTCTTTGGTTATGCAAACCAATTTTTGTATCAGCTGTCTGGGTAGCTGGTCTCAGACGATCTTGCAGGTGAAGATGCCGGATGTGGAGGTCCTGGGCTGGCGTGGTTACACGTGGTCTGCGGTTGTGAGGCCGGTTGGATGTACTGCCAAATTATCGGAAACGAATTTGGAGACTGCTTATGGTAAAGAAATGAACATTCAATTCACGGTGTAGGGCCTCCACAACACTCCTCCATTCACTCCATTCACACATTGTGCTGAGTGAATCATTAATCTACTATTATGTTGCCATGTTTTCCACTGAGATGAAAGACTATCCCTGATCTAACCACCAGGGGGCAGCAGCTCGGGACCTGTCATTCGGCCCTGCCCCTACCTCGTCTCCCAGAAGGAGAGGCCAAGGGTCTGCCCAGTGATGTCGATCATACATCACCTAGTCTATATCAACGCGACATGGCTCGCTCTTTTTGCTTCCTGGTCTATTTGCTCTCTCACGGCGACGGATCCAACTCAGATCGGGCACTCTGTCTCCTGCCCCACCAGGGGGCAGCCCTCTTCATCGGACCCCGCCAGCTGATCAACACTCCCTCCGGTCGTCGTATGAGTTTGGGTCCTTGATCCTTGATCCTGCGCGTTGTGTGGCAGTAATTACCCGGTTATTAGACCCAAAAAGCTACGTTTGAGGACAAGTCCCCGAGCCGAGCTGTAGTGCGAGACCCCCGCCTAGCTCTGTCTATGATAATCGTAAGCATCGGTTATGCACCCGTTGAAATCCGACACCGACGAACCACTCTGCACACTGTGAATGCAAGACCGACACTTGCCACCGAGCTCCAGACGCCAGAACCAGAACGCCACGTAACAAGACCCAGGGAGAAGAACGTACTGCCTTCCACAAGGCTGACTATGGCTACGCAATGAACTGGACAAAGTTCATTGGGAGAGACACAGCCGATCCCCAGCAGGCGAACGAAAAGACTGAGCCGCCTATACACACACACACACTTCAGGCTGTGCATTGCTTATCGTATTTAAGGGGATATTTACTTCATGCCATTTGCCAACTTGAATTTAATAAACATTCTTATATTATAACTTGTGGTTATTGCTTGAATGTTGTGTTGAAGTCAGCCTCTGTCGCGCAAAGAACTCCGAAGCTTTCACGATTCCTAGCTATTGATATAGTCATTATTAATAATTCTACTTTAATAGTTTGGTGGATATGAGACTGATTCCACTGATTGGGTTATTGGTCCCTGGTTCCAGGGTGGTGCCCCGTTATCATTCATTCAGATTAATATTTGTTTTATTTTAATAATTAATACTTTTCTAGGATTGTTATTAATTATAAGCTGATAACCAACTGCAACGGGCAACAGCTCTGGTGGATATTCCTGCAGTCAGCATACCAATTGCACGCTCCCTCAAAACCTGCGACATCTGTGGCATTGAGCTGTGTGATAAAACTGCACATTTTAGAGTGCAGTTTTAGAGTGCAGCCTCTTATTGTGACAGGAACACCTGTGAGGCACACCTGTGTAATAATCATGCTGTCTAATCAGCATCTTGATATGCAACACCTGTCAGGTGGATGGATTATCTGGGCAAACGAGAAGTGCTCACTAACACAAATTTAAACAAGTTTGTGAACAAAATTTGAGAAAAAGTCTTAGATCTTTGATTTCAACTCATGAAAAATGTAAGTGTTTTGAAGTGTTGTGTTTATATTTTTGTTCAGTGTACAAAATGAGAGAATGCCCGATCAATGTAGTTTCTTAACACCCAACATTCTACGACCAACACCGTGACAATATGTGGCTTGAGATCGCCCAGCAGCTTTTATCCGCCGTTTCAAATATGTATTATATAATGAATTAACTTGTCTTTGTTTTTCATGTTTAATAAATCTCCTTAACTGTGGATCCATTGTTTTGTTTATCATTACTATTATGATGGAATATTGTTATCATTATTATTACTACTACTACTACTACTACTGTTATTATTCCAGTCATTTGGACATACTGCTTGAAGTGACTATGATACAGGCGTAGCTCCTGGATCAGCTGATGGAACTCGCCATGTTCTGTGCGCCCCCCTAAATTGGATGGACCCAGAACCTTTTTTTCTCAGCAAAAGAAGGAGGACATTATCGTCACTGCTACTGCTTGACTGATTTTCTTCAGTTACATTTCTTGTTTACAGAAATGGAACGTGGCAATGCGGATCATTCGCACCAGACCCGGTGTGTACAGTTGTCATATGGAAAATCCGCATTCAGCATCGCACTGATGTGGCTTTTAGAACAGAGTGAAGCTGCACACTAACTGGCAACTACCAAGACTCTTGATCGCTGACAACAGAGATACCACGTGATACCAATGTCGGTATACGATTGGCTGACAACCCAAATGTCAGGACATCTTATATCATATATAGATGTAGATGTAGATAAATAGATCCACATCTATAGATGTAGATCTGTTATAGACATCTATAGATCATCCTAAATGTATCTAGATATACTGTATAATAACTGTAGAAAACGAGATGGTGTCCTAATGTGTATGCATGGCCAGACCTGGTGAGTGTTGCGACGTGGCCAGGGAGGTCATGGAGTTGGACAGGTTGAGGTTGGCCGTGATGCTGAGCTGGCACTGACTGGTGGGTGGGTATGGGGAGGTGGGTGTGCGCAGCTGCTCCTCGCCACGCTCCTCCTCGGCCGTGGGCAGGTAGCTTTCCACCAAGGCCTCCAGGAACTTGACAATGAGCTCGGCGTAGTCCGGTATCTGGGTTTGCTGCAAGGTCGACAAAATAAATCAAACAAAAAGTATTTCAGAAGACAAAGTGCACATTCTATCAACGTCATTGTTAATTTAGCACTTCTCTATGAAGCACTATGTTGTGTTTCACCATTAAGCTGCTAACCATGTTCTATGAGGATTATTGTGAATGAAATGTTGTTACTGAAGAATACAAATGTGCAATTTAATGAATACATGTGGTAATGCTGCCATATATTTACATACCAGTAAAGAAAATAAACACCAGTTGCTAGGCAGACAACAGGGTCCTGATGGGAACAGATCTCCAATTTGTTCAAAAAAGAAAAAAGACTGCAGGGTCATGAATCATACCTTAGAAAAGGGGCCTGCAAACCTCCAAAGTCCGTTAAAGCCAAAACCTGTCCAACAGAGAGAGAGAGACGGGTGGAGAAAGGGGAAGGGGTGAGGATGGACTCAACTTGTGTCTATTCTATATAAAAAAACTTCTTTCTGATCACCGTGTGTGTGTGTGTGTGTGTGTGTGTGTGTGTGTGTGTGTGTGTGTGTGTATATATTACTCTGTAAGTAGGAGGGCTGGTACTGTGGTGGCGACTCTTCGTGGTAGACTACGTTCTGGACGATGCCGTGCACGGGGTTCAACAGGTTGGTGTCCTGGCACATGGACAGCAGCGTGTTTATCTTGGAGTCCAGAAGGTTGTGGCTGGGAAAGATATACAAGACAATGACACAATTTAGTCATTGTTGATTCCTGTGCTTGCATTTATGAATTATCAGATTAAATAACCAAGTGATGCTCAATGTCTATTCTCCAAATCTGGTTGCCAATTGAACAACTGATATGACTTTTGGGTAAACGCTGACAACATACTTTTTGTGGCTAGAAGGAGCATAAGTTGTAGGGTGGTTGCAAGTATGTTTATTGTGGGGACTTTTAGAAGCCCGCCACAAAGCGTGCCCGGTAGTGCACCCATTTACACTTTTCTTGACTCCACACATCCCAGATCAGCTCCAAGCAAATCTGGTCTGTAGAGGTTCCAGCATGCCATCTCCCATGGGCCAACCACTATTAATTGACAATATTATACAACTTGTGTCCGTAGTTTATTCTCAGCATCTTCGTGTGTTTTTTGGGGGACATTTCAACGGAGACACCATGATCACACTAATAAAGATCATAAAAACATGGTGGCACTGGTGAAACATCCTATTGATAAACAATGATAGAATTTGATGAGATGACAACATGGCTGGAACACATGTAAAGGTGTTAAAACATGAATACTGGATAGTAGGTAGGCTGTGGGGATGAGCATGTCATTGGCTGACCATTTCAGTCGGAATTCTCCTCCCCTCCCACTATCTGCGTGTTACCGTTTTAAAACTCTGTTTTTTCCACTATGGCAGAATCATAATGGGTTCAGCCAGACCATTTCCTGCCCTGGCACAGCGCTAAAACTAAGTGGAGGTCTGGCTGGATAGGTTGTCTACCTTCTACCGGTCTACTGTCTAACCAGGGCTATCATCTTAATTTGCAATATCAGTATTTGGTCCCCTGACTATCCTCTATCCTGTCTTCAGATTTAAAATGTCTATACTAGCTATTAAAACAGGACACATTCACAAAAAAAGTAAGTGTCTCCCTACATTTTCAGCCACGGGGAAATTAAAAAGTGATATGATTTCTTGTTTCTCTAAATCCTCATGTATTATATATTTATATAATATAACACAGCTACTTACACCACAGGAAAGACCTTTGGAAAGACGACGCTGGCCTCAGCAAGGTACTCGTATAAAATACGCTGGTCAAAGTCATCCGTACTGTACTTGACTTGGGTGGCCTGGAAGAAAGCAGTCCATGATTACATCACAAGAAACAGACCTAAATCCCAGTGAAGGGATTGCAAATGCATAAATGTTCTCACCAGCACAGTAAGAAGCAGGGCTTGGATCTTGGGGTCGGTCAACACCTCCTCATCCAACAGAACGTTAGACTCCGACACAGATACCTTGCGGAGGTGAGAGTTGCCGATTCTTTGGGTCTCTGCATGGGAGTTGTGTGGGGTGAAGAGGGAACCGTTTACATTTATAAAAACTAAAAACAGTTCTTCCTACTACCAATTTTAGGCTGCATTTGTTAATGAATTCATACACTGATAGTTTGTCATTTTCATTGAATGAGACTATCTTCTAATGGCCTCCCACCTATCTCGTAGTCATTTTCAGCCACGCGTCTCATCTTTGGTGGGGTGGTCATGCCAGACTCCATTTCAGGCCTCTTTGGCGCTTTAGAATCTGATATGAGATGATCAAAGCTCTTTCTCGTACCTGTATATGAGAATACATAAATGAGGGCCACAGAAGCACAACCTTGCAGTTGCACCAATACAATCTTTATCATTCCTTACATTACAAAGTCTGAATGTTTTAATGGAGTCCTACCGAGGAGTTTCTTGGTGTTTGCCTGTGAAGGCTGGCCCATATCGAGGCTCATGGACTTGCGTGTGCGGGGGCTGATCTGGCCCACGGTGGGGTATTGGTGTGCGGACAGGTAGCGCTCGGATACCTTTGGAGACGTCCAGGGCTGATTCTCCCGCAAGGTTCTGGGGCAGAAGCAGAGTGTTTGGGAACTTGAGCTTGTAAAAATGCAGGTCAATACTGCAATTCATATTGTTTACACCTTTTTTGGTGCTCTAAAATGGATGTGTTCATGAAATGAACGTTTCACATTTTTACCAATTAGTCATTTCCAGTCCCATCACTCACCGATTCAAATAGTGTAGCTAAAAACCTTTTCGATACATTATATCATATAAACATGACTTCCTTTCCAGCCGCAAAAAGGTTGGCCTCCAAGGGCCCTGTGTCTACATTCATTTTTGCAGAACAAATTCATCTTGATAATCAAAATAAATGCCCACTTGTTCTAAACGTGTTGATGCATCTTCCAAGACCTTGAACATCGTAGTCTGAGATTTTGTCACTGACTACCAGTGTCATCTCCGATTTGTATATCACAAGTGGGAGTGTCTGCCTAGATGTACTGGTATGGTGGATAGATCAGCCTACCAGTTGCTACAGTACACTGACTAGGCTGGCAGGCTGATCCAGCATACTTGTAGGTGGACACTCCCCTTTGTGAAGATAATACCGGCGTTTGAAACCGCTGGGAATAGCTAATCACACTCACCTGGTAGTATAATATATCTCCTTGAAAGTAGAATTTAAAAAAAATTAGTGTAGTGTGTTGGTGTCTGGTTTAAGCAGTATCACCTGGCCCGAGTCAGGCTGATTAGACTGGGGTTGGCTACACACCTGTGGTGCATTGCCTAATCAAGGCCCACAGGTTAAACGAGCCATCAGCACACACACTCGGTAGAGCGCTCGCATGCTAGCTGACTACAAACTGCTGTTTTCATCCATACTACAAACTGCTGCAATAAACCAGATTATTCACCACCAACTGCCTGTGTCCTTTGGAGGAGCCCTTAAAAAAGTGACTTCAGGTGGCCTGCAGCAGCACATTTGTAGACGTGCTCTTCTACTCTGTTGGTGTTCTTTGTGTGACATCAAAGTACCTTTTCGGAGGCACTGTGTGATTTTTGTAAACATTTATATCACCATGTCCTGTTAAATTTCCTGTTTGTATTTGTCGTATGCATACATTGTATGATTTGTTGTCTTTAGTATGCCGTCTATCACAATAAATACAATTATTAAATGAAACTAAAAGATGGTGTAAGCCATGAGGGGGCGTGGTTAGCGCGGAGCGGCAACATTGCCTGCAATGTGACGCAGCTGAGGCAAATGAGTGCAATTATCGGAATGCTATTTAATGACAGCTGTGCAGTCTTCCTGCAGCAGAGGCTGGGTACGCAGGGCCGAGACAAGTCGGAGAAGACTCCCGCCAACGATCCCGTTCCACGCCGCCGAACCAGCAGACCACTGACCCACCTTACATCTGCCTATTCTTGCACATGCCTCGTTGTAGTTAAAGGCACACTAGCGAGTTCTTTTGTTCATTAAAAATCCTTTTTATTAGTGGAACCACCGCCGTCCTCTCCTTCTTCTGAGAACCCAGAAAAGCCACGCCCGTGGCATTGTGGTAAAAGAGACTTTGCTACAGATGGTTTTTAACTTTTAAGCGTTAACCGAAAATTCAACCCTTTAAAATGTTAGTGTTTGTTATCATACCTGCAGCTGGGGTCAGCCAAGTGGCTGGAGTAGGTTTCCATGGGAACCGTGTCCATGGAGAGGTCAGAAAGCAACAGTGACTTCCTGTGCTTGAGGCTGCAGCGGCTTCGGACCTCCTCAGACACGGTCAGCAGTGCTGTGTAAAGCAACATCAGAACGGTTTGAAACTACAGTTCAATTGAAAAGGTCATGACATTATTGGCGTTATTACACAGGTATGCATGGACGTGTGTACATACCAGCCAAATAGGCAACACTTTGGGTGTTAACTTCAAACTTGTCACATTTCAAATGCTTGCTGATTAGCGCCAGAAGTGTGTGGAGTATGCGGACAGTTCTTGCAACAGTGGTGGGGGATGGATGCCGATAACCTAAACATACAATAGTACATGGTCATCATTTTTTACCATCTCCTTCACCCAGATGGAATATACTAGTACATATATCATAATGAAATGGTGAAGTATACCTGCAAAAAAAAGAGCATCTGTAGAGCTTGATGCAATTCCACAAGCACACATTGTACACAACAATCAACCGTGGCTTTCGCATCGTGTTTTTTTAATGTTTTGATCTCATTAGATATTATTTTGCAATAATTACTTCTGTTCCCCATAATATATCCCTGTATCTTACATGTCCCTCTTTATTTGGCACACACACACGCAGGCATGCACACATTACCTTTAAGAAGATGGCCCACTAGTGCAAAATTGAAGTTGGAGCTGAAGGTGAGGCCCACAAAGTGGTCCATCTGCTTACAGTGCCACTCTAGAGGATGCCTGATGTCCATGAACACCTCCTCCGGACTCTTCTCAGTCAGACACAATGGAAGAGGACGCATTGAAAAGCATTGATTTTTTTAAACACAGCAATGGTATTTCACAAATGGTTCCAAGTTTGGGTTAAAGGGCCCCTATTTTGTGGTGTGATGCAAGATTGGACCAAGATCAAAACTACAAGCTTACTCAGTTGGTGTGTACCAACTGGTGATTTTGTACTGATTTTGTACTTTTGTGCTCTAGCTACCTTGTCATTGAAGACCCGCAGTGTGTCCAGGGTGTGGAGGTTCTGCTCCAGCAGTGCGGTCCCAGCAGAATACAGGTTGACTTCATCCAGCTGTAGCACGGCCACCGCTACCCAGAACAGAGCCTTGTGCATGGGGGACTCCTGCTCTCACACAAAAAAGGAGACAAACAATGAAATGATCATCGTTAATGATTGTGATAATAATGGCTATAAATCCAAGCCCCAGTATGTGAGCATGGAGTCTGAGGCAGATCATCTTCTGTTGGGTGCTACATGCCTGAAAAGGCAACACAAAGACAATTTTCTAGAGTTCATATGTGAAAAATGCTTATGAATGGTAATGATTGTCAGGCTTTGTACACCTGTTGCAGTACCTTGCAGAGCAGCGGCTGCAGCTTTGTCAATGCGATGACTGTGGCTTCAATTAGCACCTGGCTGTTGTAATTGTCTGGCCCCTTCAGACAGCTCTCAAGACCCTGGATTGAAAAAACATGTTTTAAGAAATTAAAAACATCAAGTCTAGTAATTGTTTGTGTTATTACTTCGGTTGTAGCCAAGCTATTTACAGAAATTACTATTACGCAACCTATTATAAAACCACCGACCATGAGCACCAGCGATTTGAAAATCATGTGACTAAATTGTCATTGTGACAAAGTGACATCACAAGTTGAGTGTCCACCGAGATGAATGCGGACTAGATCAGACTACTAACCTACCCAGTGGACCGTACCAACTGGTAAACTCATCTAGTCAGCATACATCTAGGTGGACACTATGATGTCACTTTGTCACAATGCTTGTTTCAGCTTGTAACGGTTCCTTAGAAGCCATTTACCTACCTACACCTGGTGGTATAATAGGGCCCCTTTAAGACTATGGGTATTCTGTTAGGCACATGAAAATGAAGTTGATGCGTGTAAAGACTCACCCGGTCTATGCTGAGCAACGGGCTGGCCTTACTGAGGATGCGAATGATTTGCTTGATCTGACAATGGGTGACGGTTTTGCTGATGCAGCCGAACACAACAAGAGCCCTTGGCTGGAGGGATGGATTGTATTGAAAGGCAAACCTGGCCAAAAAACACAACAATGTTATCCTCAGCCCTTAAGTATACAAATGAGACCAATAAAAACCTAATCATGAAGATGTCCATACTTCTGTGCCAGCTCTGTCCACTGGTCGAGCCATTTGCAGCCTGGGATGTCCCTCATGCAGGCCTGGTGATGAGAGCAAATAATTAGATAAGGAAAGTAGCCAACAGTACGCCGACCTATTTATCATGATGGCAGAGAAAAGGCAGGGAGAATGATAGAACTGATGGTATTGTGGTATTAACTGGTGCGAATGTAACACACACCTCCATTATTTCCAGCAGGGCCTCGGTGACCGTCTCCAGAGAAGACAAGGCAAAGGTCTCCCTCTCATAGGAGCCTGGGGAAAACGAGCGGTCGCGGTAGCTGGAGCGAAATGCGATGACTGCAGCCGATTTCACCTTGCTGATGCCGAAAAGCAGGTAGAACTTGGGCAGGGAGAACTCAGTCAGACTGAGTCGGAGCACCTGCTTCGTCTCTTCTGGAAGGATGGAAGAGAAATGATCAGAACATGGAAAACAAACACATTCTCACAATATGTTGTGCGCAGTATTCTGTGATATATGTGACACATGTCATATTCCCAAACATTTATCATTACAGTATAAGGGTGTAAATAGGCGTTTGATTATACATTGAGTGACTTAAGTCAGACTTGAGAAATTGAGAGACTAGTCTTTGATCCGGGGATTGAGCGGAGGGGAAATTGAGGAGGTGTCCCCTCACCACTGAAGTTCAGCTGGGAGCATGTCCAGAGCGAGTGGATGATGTTGATGACCAGCCCGTGGGTGGAGGCCCGGAGGGAGAGCGGGCCAGTAGCCACCAGCAGCGTTACCACATGGAACAGGTAAGGCAGATGGGCGGCCACGTCCAGAGAGTTGTTGAAGGACAACATCAACATGTAGCGTGCCAATATAGCAATGTCATCCCACATGAGGTGCTGCTCCAGTGTGGGCGTGGGTGACAGGCAGGTCTTGTCAATGATCTTGCACATTCGACTGATGACCTAGGGGGAAAAATAGGGAGGAGGCAATAACACCAGGGTGATTTCTCTGCTGTGGAATCTTATCTGTGCAAAACTATCCATTGAAATTATGTCATCTGGCCAGCCCTATATGCAACAGGTTGACGCAAGATGTGTTTGTGCAATCATAAATTACGAGATTCAGTAAGTCCACAAAAATACAGAAAATGCTAAGATTTCTGCACCAAAATGACAGTCAATTCTAGGTTAGGGTGACATAGGGACAAGAAGAAACAAGGGCCCATTGTATTGACTCTGTTTGTCTGCCATGACATCAGTTGTGGCTGGTACATTTGATCAAAACACTACAAAATAAGGAGAAATGCATTTTGTAAATTACCTTCCGCATTTGATCAGTTCGTTCAAAAGCCAAATCGATACTTTAAGTAAATACAACAACGCAAATAGGATCGCAGCTACACATGTTATTCAGCTAACTATGTTCACAATGCCTCCCATTCACCAAGATTGCCATAGTGTGTGCCATAACAGAAGCAAGAGCTAGGCTTTTGTCTTGTATGTCTGCTCCATTGTGGAGATGCAGCTCAGTTGGAGGGTGAGTTGGTCTGATGAGCACACTAAATAAATAACGGACATTTACTTTGCTTCTGTGGATATGTCAAGTCAGAAAATAAGACATTTCAAATGTAATATTCTGGCAATATTTCCTTGAAGGGTAAGTGTATTATTCAAAACTACTTTTATTAAAATGTACTTTTTGCCAATGTGTAAGTTGATAACGTACTCAATGTAACATGTAACAACTGATTTCCATTGATACAACATCATCCCTTGTGATTTGTGCTGCAGTTATTCTGAAGAAAGTTCCATGATTCCATCTATGATTTTACAAACGGCTTTAGAAGTAGGAAGGACATTCACACCAGTGTCAGGATAATAATGTGCACGGCCACTTGGTCTCACCTTGCTGGAGACCAGTTTAACATTCCCTGAAGCCAGGGCCACTGCAGTGTCCGCCATGACCTCAGCCTTGACCGAGCCCAGGCCCCCCGTAGCGCTGGTCTTAATAAAGCTGTCCAACACCACGTCTAGCAAATCACTTATCTAAGAGCAAGGAATGGTCTGTGAGTAGAGTCATACAAGAAGAAATACCGCCTTGATAAAAATAAAAAGGTAAGGCTATCACTAATCAGATTTATACAAGATCTTCAGTTAAACAGTTCCACGATCCAAACACCTGACCAGGGCTATCCTTTATTACAGAGTACTTGACTTTGAAATAAAGAGGTACATTTAAAAGGCATTCCTAAACATGCATTTGAAATATGTTTGTACCTGTCCCAAGCTGCCCCAAATCTTGGCCTGAATGGACGGGTACATCTGCTTCTCATTAATGGTCATGGTGATGAGCTTGTCCAAAATGGCTGTAACTCGCTGGCGTTTGGCGTCATCTGTGTGCTTACAAAAGCGCACCAAGTTCAGAAGCCATGGTGTCATGTACTCCAGACACAGGTGCTTCAACTCTATACCTGATGAACAAATGATAAAAAGCAAATTGTTGATAAATAGGTTATTTTCATAAATAACAAACGATTACAAAAAGATTGTAATTGAAAATCGCTTTGCCCAGAAGACGTGGCTTCCACTATAGAGCCATCGTTTGATTAGCATTTGGCAAATTACAAAGTACCCTGTCCTAATTCAGGATATGTCACATTTCAACATTTCATTAAAATCGCTGTTTAGAAATGTATCCTGAACCAGGAAAACGCAGGCCAAAAACCATGTGACCAGCTAGGCTCCGGTGTGGGTGGAATAACTGTATAGATTTAAACTGAATGAGCGGGAGAGATACATGAGAAGATCAGAAAATCAGTAAATCGGTCGGGAACGCCTCATTTTGCAATGTTAGACTATCATTGCTGTTGTGTGGCCGTTAAGTTAGCGATTCTAACGGAGCAGTGCAGTTCTTTGGGCATTAAGCGTGTGATATTAAACAAGCAGTGCTGTAACGAGCGGTGATGTTCTGTGGGCTTTAAGTGGACGAAAAGCGAAACGTGCATTGCAAGCATCAAAGCTACCAACCATGCTGTATGGTTTTAGCTAGTAATATGCATCGCAATCATTTCAAGCTTCTGTCCATCAGACACAACCTTCAAACAAAGGCCACATTGTTGTTTGGTTGTTTGTGTGTGCTTTGTGTATCTTACAATTCTATTGACTAAAAGACGGTCGTTTTGTTAATGTGTCTGATAATGTTCATATTTTCCCTGCTTACAATGTGTCTGTCATGCAAACGGAGAGTGAACTATTTGATACGTTTAGTGGTGGAGACCACAAAATATGGCTTGTCAAGCAAAAATGACTGAAGAGAAAAAGTATACGGTTTAAGTAAATGTATTCATTTGTCTCAATTGTGTCCGTTTTCGGTACGTTTAGAAAACCATAATCTATTAACATCCAACATGACCCTCCTTTACTCACTGGACTTGCTGAAACCCGATATGCACTCCTCCAAGAACTCTAAGGTGAGATGAGGCTCATTAGCTGCCAGGGTTTTACTAATGGACACGATGAACAGGGTGTTGTTGGCTGGAATGCACAGGCCTGATGTCTCCAGCAGCTGCCCTTCAATCTTCAGGTTGAAGGTGCAGGTCAAAGCGCACAGTAAATTGTAGGCAGCAGATCTGTTTAACGCAAAGAAATGAAGAAAGAGTGTTTTCACAAATACAGGACAGCAAATCACCCGAATAGAATTGTCATGCAATGCTTTTATAGCTAAATTATAATTCTATAAAGGAAGAAAAAAGTGCTCATCTCTTGGGGACTGACCTGAGGCTGGGGTCAGAACTGCCGAGATTTAGGAGGGCGATGTTGAGCAGCGTTCCTGGGACGTCTTTGGGCCTGATCTTGGTGTGCTGGGGGATGGAGTCGGGCTGTGACAGCTCCCACCGTGTGCGTATGTGGATGATGGACTGCACAATGGCGTCGCACTCCTGATGCATGAAGGTCAGCGGTGTGCCCTGATTGGCCATGGTAAGGGTGAACTGGCTCTCATCTACCAGGCATATCTCCTCAATTTCTGAGGCATAGTAGACGTCGTTGAGGAAAACGGGTTGGCCCAGGACACGAGTCCTCTCTGCTGAGGTAACCTGCACCGCGGTGGAGCCCACCTGAAAATGGACACCATTTCTTTGTTGTTCAGTAGTGGCTCGTGCTTTATGCCAATCACAACTACTGTAACTAATGCAAATACTGCTTTCATAATAGATATTGTTTGTTCAGGGTTCTATAAAACAGTCTTGGCCTATAGTATATGCACACATTATTTGGAATTGAACCTATTATTGACAGGTTTGTTGCAAAACTGTTAATTGATCAGTTTTATAAATGTTCATAAAGGTGATCTTGTCTTCTTTGAACATTCAATATAACAATGGAAAAACATAAGGATTATCTGATGCTACAAATGTGATCATGGGGTCAGAATTACTTGTGTCACAACGCATTTCAGAATGTACACACAGTACACATACACCACCCATGTGAAGTACACTTTCAAGCACCAAATAGTTTCAATTTCAACTGAAAAGAATCAGTATTTTATGCTCCTTCATTTCACCCAAGTATACTATGTATAGATAGAGCATTCCAAAACACACCCATGTGTTGGAGACATTGGTTTTTTGTGTCGATCACTCTTTTGGAGAAAATGAAAATGTTGCGATACAACGTGCAGCCTAAATGGGCCATGTGCTCCTCCATTACATGGCCACTGTTGAACATGGAGCATCATAGGCAACAGTTTCCCAATAAGAATCGTGCCGGTGAAAAACGATCTATGATTCGTCATTTTAGCTGAATAGAATTCAGTTCAGTTCTATTGGAGTTCTTTTGAGTTCTAATTGAGTTTGACTTTTTAATCCTGTGTAAAATAGTGTAGTGAATGGCAGTTTGTGTTTGTATCTCCGTGTGCATTTGGAGCCTTCTTCATCACATCCTTTTTTTTTGGGGGGGGGGGGGGGGTA
>OMOU01076227.1:0-13432 GCA_900312585.1 Malacocephalus occidentalis | reverse complement strand
ATGTTAATAAAACCTTCTGAATGTTGAGGGAGATGAGAGAGAGAGAGAGAGAGAGAGAGGGAGAGAGAGACACACACACACACACACACACACACACACACACACACACACACACACACACACACACACACAGAGAGAGAGAGAGAGCCGGTCAGGCCCATATGCAGTGGGACAGTTTGTGCTTCCAGGTCATTAGCCCCCGACTGCCAGCGGGCTGGAGCGACGTGGGCTGGCATGTTGTCTGTTGCCTGCTCCAGATGTGCTGCTGACACAGCAGACAGACAGGTGCCGGTGGGCCCCGGACACCCAGGAGAACCTCTGGCTACCTTTAATAACACTTTCAGACCCACCGTGTTGTCGATGTGGTGAAGGGCAGCTCGTCAATGATTGATTGATACAACTGTTCCTCACGATTCCTCACCAACAGGAACAACAATGCTAAGAGCTTAACATCGTTAACTGAATTAAAAAGCAACTTTGCTGTTTAATTGGTTCCAACTTTGCACCATTTTTATTGTCTAAATATGTAACCGTGGTGTGCGTTTGATGGGCTATTCTGATGAGGATGTAGAGTGTTAATCAGGGTGTAAAATGGCGATGTCGCATCCTTCTGCTAAAACAAATTGGCCCCGCTAGCCTGTGAACCTGCAACCCAAATGGTTGGGAAATGTGAGATACATGGAATTAACACTACGTAGTCAGACAGACGGAGAACGTGTGTCATTCTGTTGAAACAAATTGCTTCATACCGCTGTACAATCCTGTTTCACATGGTATTTATTTATGGAAAAAATATAATTGGATTACACACCGTTCAGGTAACTAACAAGTTTTAAATTAGCTAATTTTTAATCATGGTGTGATTTAACTGAAGAGAAGTGAGCAGATGAAATAAGAAAAAGTTTCATTTCTCCTGTTTCCTCAAACTATTGGAAATTATCATTTCCATTTATTTCATAAACATGCACCTGACAGGAATCAGATGGGCCAAAGAACTGAAACTGAATCGGTAATATTTAAAATGTCAAATTCCTAAATGCTTTGTTAATTCATTGATTGGTATGGTTTGTTACAGAGACTGTGTCTGGTGTGTAATTGTGTTTTGACTGTTTGTTAACCCTGCAGGCATTTGTCTTTGTGTGTGGATTCATCATTGGCTGATTTGTGTGTGTGTGTGTGTGTGTGTTTCTTGCTAATTAGTGAGAAGAGACCTGGTTGCTGCTCCCCTCTCTCTTCATTTCACTACCGTTTGCCGTACTGCTGGAGTGACTAAAAATAAACTAGCAGGTTGTCTCCCACTCATGAGGCCTTGTGTCTGTCATTGTGGCGATGAACCCGTTATATCCATATTGTGGGAGCGCCACGGAGGAGCAAATGAAATGAGACGACGGGAGCATTCTTGAGTTGATCTGTGCCCCAGGACACCGCATGGCTCCAGAATGAAGGTTATTACGTTAACACCTTGAAGAAACGACCCCCAGCAACCGGGGGTCACTGCTGGCAGCACAACCTTCACCAACCACGGCGACTGTTAGATTCACCCACTGAGTCGTTGTATCCATATTTCTGATGATCGTGCTTACATGCATAGACACAAATAGGCTCTGCATGGTTGTTCATTCATGCAGACTATTTATTTATTTAGTCAAAGTAAATGTCAGTGTTTGCCCTGTGTTATGTTCTTCATAACACAGGGCCATTCAGAACAGTACGCACAAAAGTAGTGTCTAGTATCTATATGTATATACACAATATACATAATAGGATACACACTAGCACAATATACATATGGTAAAGAATGTAAATTACGAAATGTCATGTTGAATAGAATATTAAGTATCATTAATGTACAAGTAAATAAGTAAGGGCAGATACACAAGTGAGGGCAGCAGGAGCAGAAATATACATAAGATAAGAGCATATGTATCCAGAGTATTTAAATATAGCAGAGGGAACATGGCATATGTATCCAGAAGTAATTGAATAATACACATATTATCAATGTACATTTAGTGGTAGTGTTGCTGGTTGAGGAGCCTGATGGCTTGTGGGAAAAAACATTTTTCCGAGTCTGGTAGTCGGTGCCTGGATGCTCCGGTAACGTCAGACGGCAGCAGTATGAACAGTGTCCTGTGTGGCTGTGGTCCTCTATGAAGCTCTGTGCTCACCTTAGGTATGGTTTGGTGGATGCTCTGCACGGCTGGGAGACAGCAAGCTCTCTGCTGTCTTCACCCTCTGGAGGCCTTGTGATCAGCAGGGAGCAGCTGCTGAACCAGGCAGTAATGCAGCCGGAGAGGATGCTCTCTGGTGCACCTGGAAACGTTGGGGAGGGTTTAGCAGACATGCCAAACTTCTTGAGTGGGCAGTTTTTACAGTCGAGTCCGCTTGCCTGGACCAGGTGAGGCGATCTTTGTCGAACACACCAAGGAACTTGGAGCAGGAGACTTTCTTTCCTTCAGCTCCATGGATGTGTATGCTGCTTCCTGAAGCCCACGATCCTCTCCTTAGTCTTGCAGATGTTGAGAGAGAGGTTGTTGCCCTGGCACCATGTTGCCAAGTCCTTGACCTTCTATATGTTGGCAGTTGCATCATTGTTGGTGATGAGACCCAGGACGGTGGTGTCGTCTGCGAATGTAAGGATGGTGTTGGGGCTGTGTGTTGCTACACAGTCATGTGTGTACAGGACGTACAGTAGTGGACTGAGTACGCCGCCCTGGGGCTGTGTCCCTGTAGGCTCTTTTGGCATTTGGCCTTCCCATGATCATATCTGGACCTCCTCGAGGCCTCCGGGTCCCCAGAGCTATAGGCAGAGGACTGTGCTTTAGTATAGTTTAGACACCACCATTAGCCAGGGCTTTTGGTTGGGGAAAGTCCTAACGTTGACCCTCGGGACGACATCATGGACGCACTTGAAGATGTAGGCTGTGACAGAGTCTACGTATCCACCCCCCCCATAGCTGTGTGCATGGATACACTGCACCAGTGCGTAGCTTCCACTATATGCACACATCGTACTAATAAATAGCTGCATTTTACTTCCTTAACATTCAAATGTTGCATAAGCCCCTCCTACCAGACGTGTCTAAGTGCGTCATTGTTTCATTTTGTTTCATCTTTTTTCCAATTATTCAGGATTCCCACATGTCTGAGTTAGTTTGCGAATTTAAGAAAAAAAATCAATGACTAGAAAGAGTGTGTGTGCTTGGCGCCTGATTTAAGCAGCTGCACCTGGCCTGAGTTAGAATGTTGGGGAAGGCTAACCAATGGATCATCAAAACCCACGTGTTAATCACCACACACACTCAGAAGAGTGCTAGCATGCTAGCACTGATCACATGCTCTGTCTCCAGTCATATACAACTCTGCAATAAACCAGTTTATTCAACTTAGGCGACAGCAGGATTGAGGTGTTGACACATTCAAGCCTCCCTTTCATTGTTTGTGAAATTCCATAAAGTCTGCTAGTTCTCATGATGAAAAATTCTCACTGTTTAGTTGTAATTAACCTGGACCCGTGTCTCAAACTATGTCATGTCGGGTCCTTGAATTTACAGGAATTGGGCCTTGGAAGTCCTTGAAAAGACCTTGCATTAGATTTTTAAGAAGGTGTGGGAACCCTGAATATGAATTCATTATTTTGACATTGTTAACAACCAGTTAACCTGTTGTGAATATTGTGTAAAGCCTTTTCAAAGCACATTTCAAATTCCTTTCTAGATTAAATCTATATAAGAAATAACAGCACATTTAGGGTGATATGTAATGGTTTGCTTGTAAAATATGCCAAATAAATGTGTCCTGACCTTTTGTCACTTCTTTGTTGACAGATTGGGAGTTCTTTTACTGACCATCCTTGCCATGCATCAACACAAAAGGAATGTCCAGAGGTAGAAGTGGGGTGGACTCAAAATCTCAAATCTCAAAAAGGTTTATTCCAGGCTCAGAATAAAAAAATATGTTTACATAATAAGATAAAAGCTATTGTAGAGACACCAGTAGCACAGCAAGACACAGACATAAGAAACTACATCAGAAATGGCCTCCAATCAGCCACAGCTGGCTATCTCCTGTGCAGCCATCTTGCATCCCCCTGGACACAATATTCTCCAGGCCTATAGAGGGTGCAAACACTGACATATCAAAGGGTTCATGTTTTGGCTCCAACCCACCAGCCCCTAATTATATGGTGTGCATAACAAAATGCAATTTGAACATTATATTATCAAATTATAATAATAAGGAAGGAGCCTATGAGTATTGAAGCAGCAGACAGATTTTCGTCGTTCTTTGGGCACATCTGCTAGACATCTGTTCAGGCATGGCTGACCTGTTGAGTCCACCAGCTCTTAACACGTCCAGCTTCCAACACTGGATCCAAATTAAATATGCAGCTTGTTCTTTGCACACATGATGGCGCCAGTTATAACATTTCCATTTCTTTAGAGAATTACTTCTTTCCATTTCCTCAATGGTTATGTTTTGACCACCCAGTGTGGTTTTGAATGCTTGTATCTTTGAAGCAACTTTGCTTTGGGAGTGTGTGTTTATGCACATTTGGTTGAGGTTGAGCTCAATTTATTTTCTTTTAATGGAAAGCATCATCAGACCATGTCTGAACTTCAAGCCACTGCCTTTTTGATTCTCAGCCAATCTGAGAAGTGCAACAAGAGGTGGTGAATTGGGTTGTCTCTGAAGGACATTGATGCCACAATTACATTTACATTTAGGGCATTTGGCAGACAATTTTATCTGTATTTTATCTGTATTACCAACATCTTACGAACATACTATATGCGAAACAATGCTACTATTCATAATGTCAAGACTTAATGTCAAGAGGAGACAGGACCCTGGACCATGTCTACACCAACGTAGCTGGTGCATACAAGGCCACCCCCCTCCCTCACCTTGGCCAGTCGGACCATCTCTCCCTATTCCTACTCCCCATGTACTCCCCTCTGATCAAACGAGTGAAACCCTCTGTAAGGACTGTCAAGGTCTGGCCAGAAGGAGCAGACTCAGCACTTTGTTTTGGAGACTGGAGGGAGTTTGCCAACCAGGCTTCATGTGGCACTCACACGGACATTGACTCCTATGCCTCCTCTGTCATGGACTTTATAAACACAGAGGTTAACAGAGTCACCACCACAAAAAGGATCACCATATTCCCGAATCAGAAGCCCTGGATAAACGAAGAGGTCCGCCTAATGCTGAAAGCTCGCAACACCGCTTTTCGATCAGGTGATGCGCGAGCCTACAGCTCTTCCAGAGCCAACCTGAAGAGGGACATCAAGGAGGCCAAGCTAAGCTACAAGCTAAGGCTCAAAGAGAACTTCAAGAACTCCGACCCCCGACGCATGTGGCAAGGCATCCAGGCCATTAATGACAACAAACCAACCAAATACACACCACCATCTGGTGATGCTTCCTTCCTGGATGAGCTGAACAACTACTACGCTCGCTACGAGAGGGACAATCATGATGGGGCCATCAGGGACGCGCTACAGATCCCTCCGGGCCCGGACCACCAGGTTCAGAGACAACTTCTTCCCCAGGGCCATCACTCTTCTGAACTCTTCACCCCGGTGAGTACCCCTACTCAGCCAAGTACCGCTATTATACCGGTGCTGTTGATGCTCTTGGGCCTGCAGCAAATTCTCCCATGACATCTGCCCCAGTGAATAGAGTTTTGCTCTCAGGTCAATGACGTACTGAGGTCAAGAACTTCATTCTTGCTGGTGCTTGGACCTTCCTCCCAGTTTTCCTACATAAGGTCCAACAAACAGTAACTCAATGGGGTAAACCCCAGGGAGGCCTGGGGTACCACAAATAATATGGGGTTGAGCCATTTATCCTAATTATGACGATCCTCATGCACAAACTTGTGCAGCATGGACTTTAACGTCTTGTTAAACCGAGTCACTAGCCCATCGGTTTGTGGATGGTACACGCTGGTGTGGATTAATGTGATGCACATTAACAGTCAAGAAAACTTGTAATTTTGCCTTTCAACGATTATGAAGAGTTGATCAGGCATTACACTCCCCTGTCAAAGAGATTGGGTTTGCGCTGCCATCTGAGATTAGATTAGATTCAACTTTATTGTCATTGCACAGAGTACACATGCAAAGAGTACAACGAAATGCAGTTAGCATCCAACCAGAAGTGCAAAAGTAGTAGCAGAAGTGCAACAGTAGAAAATACTAAATAAATATATAGATGGTGTACGCTATATATTGAGGTGAGTACAGTATAGGCAGAAAGCTCCTGGTGGAGGAGTTGGTGTTTCACTGAGCTGTATGCAGTCCAATTGTAGTTGCAGTAGTCTGGCTTCTCTATGTATTTTGCATGTGAGTGATGTTGGCTTTGCTCTTGAGCCATAGAGTGATGCAAAGTGATTCTTGTGTCTGCCCACTTGGGGTGAAATCATGTTTGGTATCTTCCTCACACTCGTCTTCATTTAACAGCTGTTGGAACTGTGTGTGAGCACATTTGAACTCATCCAATGTTCCATGATATAATTTAATTAGCATTTACTTCTTTAATAGTAGTGACATCTTACATTAATTCCTTTATCATTTTCATGCGGCTAGTGAGTTCACCAAATGTAGCTTTTTGATTGTGTGCATTTCTTCCAAACTGCTTTGAATCATTCTATCCTTGTATCCTGTTCTGGGTGAATGGAAACAGATTCAAGAGGCACCTTCATAGCCACACAATTACTGTTTCAGGCACAAAAAGTATTTCTGTCCCCAATTTTTGAATATTTATTATTTTACCCAATAGGCTCACAAGAAAAAATCATGTTCATGCAATTGCTTATTAAGTATTGTACAATAATACCATATGAAACACACACAGACTTCAAGTAGTTTTTTCCACTGCTTTTGGGCAAAATGCACACACACACATACACACGCACGCACACACACACACAGACACACACACACACACACCGGGGGAATTTGAATCCCTCCATTGTCCTGTATAGCTTTATTTGTTTTGTCATGAAAGCAAATTCTTGAAAATTGCTACTTGCTGTAATGAGCATCTGTGTTTGCCATCTGTGGAATATGCAAATCAAGCAAATAAATATTCAGACAGGACTGTGTTTAGACACAGGTCCTCAGGCGTAGATTTAACATGGGGGGGAGTGTATGGAAGCCAGGGGAGAGCAAATGAATAGACAAAAAACAAGGGATGGCTACTTCTTTCCCCTGGCCTCCATTCTCTTATTGTATGGACATCTCCCTCTATCTGCTCTCCATCTCCCTTATTCTACGGACACCTCCCTCTATCTACCCTCCACCTTATTTTTCTACAGACACCTCCCTCTATCTGCCCTCCACCTTACTTATTTGATGATACCTCCCTCTATCTGCCCTCCACCTTACTTATTCTATGATACCTCCCTCTATCTGCCCTCCACCTTATATATTCTATGATACCTCCCTCTATCTGCCCTCCACCTTACATATTCTATGATACCTCCCTTTATTTGCCCTCCACCTTACTTATTCGATGACACCTCCCTCTATCTGCCCTCCACCTTACTTATTCGATGATACCTCCCTCTATCTGCCCTCCACTTAACTTATTCTATGATACCTCCCTCTATCTCCCACTCACTCGTTCTTGTTTCACAATTTTGCTGTCTCTCTCCATTTCTCTTCCCTCCTCTCTGATGGTATAAACGGGCATATGCTAAATGAAAGCTTGACTAATTTGGAACAATTTATGCACTGTCAAATGTTTCTGTGTGCGTTTGTCGGCTCCCGGGATGACTGATCTGACTACCAAATACGACCACCACACACTAAGAAACAATAAAACATAAAAAGGACATAAAAAAACAGACACAAATATAGACACAAAGGCCAGTCTGAACAGATTCGTCTTAAGCTGCTTTTTAAACGTGCCAACTGAGACTGCAGATCTTAAGTCCAGTGGAAGGACATTCCACAGTGTAGGTTCCACAACCAGTAAGCCCTAGTTGAGACCTAAGTGACCTGCTGATAATGTAGGGATGGAGTAGGTCGCAGATGTACAGATGCCTGACCATGCAGGGCTCTATGTGTAATAACAATAACCTTAAATTGAATCCTAAACTCAATAAGAACCCAGTGTAAGGAAGCTAAGGTGGGAGTGATGTGAGACGTCCTGCTGGACCAAGTCAACAGCCTTGTAGCAGAGTTTTGGACCATTTGTAGACGGTCCAGGGATGACTTACCGAGGGTATGTGAAAAGGGAATTACAGTCGTCCAGGTGGGATGATACAAAGGCATGAATAATCATCTCCAACTCAGCTTGTGACACAACAGACCTGAGTTTCTAAGGTGGAAAAAACACATGCGGGAAAATGACTTAATGTGTTGATCAAATGACATGGTCTGGTAGTGATCAAAAACACCAGCAAGATTTTTATGTTGAGGCTGTACAGTTGAGAAAAGGGATTCAATACACTGAGAAACCTTGGAAATTATACTAGCTGAAGCAATAATGAGAACCTCAGTCTTGCCTGCATTAAGCTGTAGAAAGTTGTTGCCATACAGTCCTTAATGTCAATCAGACAGTCGTGCAAAACAGTCTGTCAATCTTATCTGGCTTATAAGAGACAGCTAATTGTCATCAGTGTAGCAGTGATGACAAATATCTTTGAATTGGCTAATAATCAGTCCTAAGGGTATACTGTATAAAGGACGGACCTAAAGCAGAAGCATGGAGCACACTGCAGGTTAAGGCAGCAGTCACAGACTAATTGCAGATGTAGGGACCAACTGACAGAGAAAAGCTCCTACCTGACAGATTGGAGAAGAGCCAGTCCTGGGGACTCCCAGAGACACCCAACCACTGCCAAAGCTTTTTGATCAGAATGGAGTGATCAACAGTATCAAAAGCTGCGCTAAGGTCCAGCAGCACCAAAACGGACCATCCACCCACATCAGAAGACATCAGAGGACAGCATTGCTTTGAGAAGAGCTGTTTCAGTGGAATGCTTCTGAGGGAAACCAGACTGGAACTTATCAAGAATGTTGTGTGCTTTCAGAACAGGGGTGAGCTGTTTGGCAACAACCTTTTCTAAAAACTGAAATAAAAGGCAACTTGGATATAGGCCTATAGTTTTTGGGCAAGGATGGATCAAGGTTCGTTTTTTTGGGAGAGGCTGAACAACTGCATGTTTAAAATACGATGGGACACAATCAGACTGCAGGGAGCAATAATAGACACGATGCATGGACCAATAAACCCAAGTACATTTTTAAACATAGTTGGTAAGATATCTAAGGGGTTTGATGACGTTTTCATACTGCCCACCAGATCAATTGGGTAGTCCAAAATTGACGGCCGAGTTGGGCGTACGGCAAGGGGAGTGGAAGTGGGGCTGATGCTTGCTCTAACATCTCTTACCTAAATGTACCTAATGTGTGAGATGAGGTAGAGTGCGCCCAAAGTCCCTCTGGGGCCTGCAAACATCTGCTATTATAAGCTAATATAATAGTCTGTACTATCCAGTGGGATAGCTGCTGAGAAAGGTTTTCCTTTAAAGGGAGAAGCCTACTAAACTAAGAGCTTGTCACTTCTACTAAAGGTTTTATTCCTGTCCCGGTAAATAGGTAATGCACGTACCAGACACAGCGTATGAAGCCTTCGTTCTTCTGGAGAGGTGAAGGGTGGAGGGTGAAAAACCATTAACTCCAGAAGAGTCGTGGAGTTCATGAATTTAGGCACAAAGATGGGGTTTGGTGCTAAACACACTTTGGAAAACCCCAGGGCAAACTGCATGCATAAGGAATGAACCGACAGAGCGTGCAAATAACATACTCGTTTAGCTGAGCACAGAGCCAGGTGAAGGGCTGTTTTGCTTGTCAAGCATATCCTGCAAGAAGCATAACACCTCAGGCACAGAGCATTTATAGGGAATAACAGTGCACTGATCGCACCATGACTAAAAAACTAACCGTTTAGCAGCATATGAAGTCTGCATAGAAACGGCCCCTGCGCTCTGAATAGTCACAATCACATAAGGATGCAAGCCCACCACATGGAGCCTCTCACAGACCTCTCACCGGCCAAGCAGGTCCGGATGAGGGTCGAATAACTCGCCGTGCGCCTGGGACTCTCACAGGCCTCTCACAGGCCAAGTTATCCGGTCCGGATGAGGGTGGAATAACCGCCGTGCACCTGGGCCAGTAAATCCCTGCATACCAGGAGAGGCCATGATTGGGCGGAGAGTAGTTGAATTATTTCCACCAGCCAATGCCTGGTCGGCCAACGGGGAGCGATCAGAATCATGGACAAGTCGTTCTCTCTTCCCCTGGCTAGGGTAGCGGAGATCCGACGGAGGGAAGGAGAAGCATGAAGCCCATTCAACAGTCCGTGGGCCAACCTATGCAACTGAAGGAAGCGTGTCATGGTCCATGACGGTCGTATTGTCTGTCCTGACCAGGAAGTGATGCCTGCAGAAAAGGCTAAAACATGTCTCAGGGCCAGAAACACTGTGAGTAATTGCAGGTAATTCACGTGGGGAGGCGAGGTCCAGGGACCAGATGCCGTTTACCTTCGCTTGTGGACAGCGTCCCAGCCTGATGCCTACATTGCGTAGTGGGGTCAGTACTGAGTATGTTAGCATTCCAAAGGTGTATTTTCTGAGGTTACCGTTCGTAGATCTAGGATTGGATTTAAGCCGCCTTCCTGTCTTTGGAATGAAAAAATCCTCCCAGACATCGGGGGCTGGGTTGTCTGCCTCTTTGTTCCCCCGGCAGGGTTGGGGGGGCGGTCCTTTGCCACAGCCGTGGCAAATGAGACCAGGCACCCTGGCCTGGTTGGGCTGTAGCTAGAGGCTCAGGAGGCCTGTCGTTGGCGTGACGGCCCCGAGCCGATGACGCCGCAGCTGCAGAGCCAGGATGTTGGGAGAGGAAGAGGAAGAGGAAGAGGGGTGGGTGCCGGCTAGCGAGGTGGGCAAGCCTGGAGAGCTTCTCCCTCCTTCTTTCTGGTGTCACATGTCTGTTGCATGGAGAGATGATCCAAAATGCCCCTTGGGGTCCACCTTGGTGTCTATGAGGTCCCTCTTCTCAGCATCACTGAGGCTGGATAGGCCTAGCCAGAGAGATCTCTCCCCCACCATCAAAATGCCCATGACAAGGCCTCAGCCCCGGACCCGGCTGCAGATTGCTCTGAGGTCCAGGTCTGAGATGAGGCAGATCTCTTCCCAGAGCGTTGGATTAGTGACGGCCATGTCCAACTGGTGGCTCATCTCTTCCAACAGCTGGGACTGGTAGGCCGCGTTCAGGGCTTTTTCCGACTGCACCGAAGCGGAGAATCTGACACCAAGATCCACAAATAGACGGGGATCCCTCCACCGATGGAGGGATCCCCCTCACTTCCAGAGCTTCCATAGCTTAATCTGTTCTCCGGCCCTTTTCTCACACTTCAATATATAGTACGTTAAGAAATGATGACATTCTGGAGGATTCTGCTTGAGGACAATTTACAATTTATTTAACTGGACCTCTTTGAAACGTAATTGAATAACCCTGTTCTATGGTTTCAGCCCCAGCCCACCATGACTGGTGGGGAGGATTACTTACAGGATGAACGTGTCATGAATATTTCAAAGAAATGGCAGGTTGATCATTGAGAAATAATGGTGAGTGTGTGTATGTGCGTGTGTGTGCGAGCATGCATGCGTGTGCTTATGATATGTTGACTGACACGCAAGTCAAGAGGTAACTGTGGAAGAGCTCTTTATCCATATATGATGTCAATAAACTGGCACGTGCATTTAAATTGTCCAAGGCGAGGGAAATGTGACAGAGTGATTAGGACCACGCCAGAGTGATGGGCCAATGATTTGCTCTGCGGTTGAACTGTCAACATTATGGCTGTGTCCTAATAGCCATCAGTCACCGCAGGTTACTGGAGAGATGAAAATAATACCTGGAATAACAAAGCCAAATGGAATTCTGGTCCAATGTTTCTCAAATGGGGGGACATATACCCCTAGGGGTAGTTTGAAGGATTGCAGGGACGTTTCTAAAACCAAGGAGAAAGACAGAGTCTGCTCAAAAGACACAGCGAAGACAGAAACGTGTCCAGTGGGCCGTCCAGACAAAACATCCCACTTCCTGTCCTTTCAAGATGTCATTCGCTCAAAATGATTTGTGCTCCTGTAAGGGGTACTCATTTTGAGGTTGGACATTCCTAAAAATAGTTTGAGAACCAGCTTGTCCAGCACAACACAGTGAAGCATCCTGGGAAAAATATGCTTCATGATCTGGATTCATGGTCCCATGTTCATGGTACCATTTTAATTACAGCATATGTTTGTCCTCCCTCAGTCATTGTTTGTGTCTGTGTGTCTGAGCGGAGCCGGGGTTTGTGAAACGTGTGTGTAATCGTGCACGTACGCACGCCTGTCATGCAGCCTGTGGCTCATTCCAGCACCAGCAGCATGTGACAGCACCCGAGCATCTTTATCACAGAGTCAACGCCACACCACACACACACACACACACACCCTCTCCAACACACACCCCCACACCCAAACACACACACGCACCACCACCACCGCTAAGGCTGGATCCCCTCCCTCGGCTGCTTGGGAGAGTGGTGTTTCTGATGGGCGTGCAGCAACCCCTCCAGGACATTAGAGAACACACACAGACACACACACACAGACACACACACACAGACGCACACACACACACACAAAAACAGCCTAAGCTGTTTAAATCCATCCAGTTGGAGGAATAAATGCACCCTGGGCGGGTCTACAGGAGGCTGGCTGCATGTGCTGCCGTTTCCAAGGGCAGCACATGAGTCACACACACACACACACACACACACAGACACACACAGACACACACACACACACATACACACAGATTAGCATGGATACACAGCAGAGAGACATTGCTAAATGAAGAAACTAACTTCCTCTGCCTACATCTGTGTCAGTGGTTCAGCATCAATTAGTTTCATTTAATGTCACAAAATGGCTTGGCGTAAAAAGGGGCAAAGTGGTTGAGTTGAGGTGGTCGGTTAGAGCTGGTTAAATGAGTTTAAATGAGTTTAAATGAGGTTATACACCCTTGAGTTGAGGTGGTATGTTTATGTTCCATTGTCACGTTTAGGTGAGCAGAGATATGGGTCGTACCGGGGTTATTTCAGTTGTAGTTGTATTTGTTGTATTAGGATACGTTGTGAGCTTGGAGGAGGTAAGTTTGTTTGTATTTATGATATAAATACTTTTATATCATAACTCAGTTAAGTAACCACGGGCAACAGGTGCAACCAATTAACCTATTGGCTTGCAAGCTCTTCACACAGCCCACCAGATGTCACCTAGAGAACCATCACAATATATGATATATATATAATATATATATTATATATATTGTCTGTGTGCGTGTGTGTGTGTTTTGGGGGGTCT